>JAQBSW010001950.1:0-17500 GCA_029291075.1 Eudiplozoon nipponicum | reverse complement strand
CTTTAAGCCTTCAATTAGCTGATTGTCTGAAAATGATGTTGGAACAAGATTTTCCATTGTTCTTCTTCCAAAACGTTCTTTTTGTTTTTGCACACAGGAAGGGTACAATGAAATATGGATATGTCAATAAATCATAATTTGAACGTCCTACTGTCGAGACAGGACATACAATTAGCTGGGATGTTTGCAGACGTGTATCAATGCGCGATCGTACTAGATCGACAGAATCGATTAGAGTCCATCGAAAATAAACCGAGCGATGGAACAAGGAATGAAACAACTGTAGACAAACCACTAGGCTTCATTAGGAATACAGCCCTAAATAATGGTGTGGATTAAAGTATGCACGATTCAGAATCGGAAATTATCTCATTCAAAAGAGCAAAATCGTGGTATCACCATTAACTTACAGACAGCGGAGATGAATAATTAATGATCTCTTAATTAATTTCAGGATTTTCTTACACTTTCATTCATTATTATTTGTTGTCTTCCAATATCTATTAACTTAATTTACCTATGCAGCGTAACACATTTAATAAATCTATACAATTAAAAAGCACATAACTTTTACAATTTCATTATAATCTTTCTTTCGGTAGGCAATCTTCGAATTTCTTTTAAGAACTTTATTTTATTTTACATTGTTATCTTAATGAAACTTATTAATTTACAACCTCTTGATTACTTACCGTGAAAAGAATTTATGACTGGAATATACACATTATCTTCCCACTTCCGTATCTGAATGCCACTGACATGTGCAAAGAGGAATTGACATTAATCACTTTAGTTTCGTTAGTATAAATGCACACATTCAGTTAATGATATGTAATTGATTACTGACACATGCGCGAACACATACATGCTTGGTGTATGCTTATCTTGTGAATCGCAGTAGGTGTTATTAGAACAGTTTACTTTTATTTGAATGAGGGTACACATGTAGCAAAAATTCACACAGACATACATACATGGCATACACTTACCTAATGAAAAGTCCGTTATACTCAAAGTGTAAATGCAACTATTTAAAATAAATTTACAACCTGACTTAACAATTGTAAAATTCTTGGTGGGGTGAGCTAGCCAATGAAAAAAGGATTCTCAAACAGGAAGCCGAAATATCCGGAGTCAAAATGAAGACAATGGATGTAAGCGTCCTGTTTCGCGAAAAAAGGCCCATTTAATTAATTTACACCTTGTCGTGCAACCAGTGTCATTTAAAGAATTAACCGTCTAAGTCAACTGAAACAGCAGAGCAAAGGTTTTCAAACATTTTTTTACAAAATTGGACATTAAAGAGTTCATGCAACTTTTGTAATGAGAATTCCCACTTTATAAGGCCCACAAGTTAAAAGTATTAATAAATATCGCAACGAAAATCAATCCGATCTACACGGAATAAATTAGACGTGTCTGGAAACCCACATTTTGCTATCTGAAGATTTTTTATATATCAGACACTAAATAATGCATCAATTATGACGTTCTTCCACAGACAAAACGTGGACTTCTAAACTGCGGCACATTCATTGCAAAGATGCATCCTTGTAAAAACAGGCTTTCCCTACTCATCCTTAACTTAGACAAACAGGAAACAAAGAATTATACATAGTTTGCTAAACTAGTAATTTTATATTACTCTGTTTTGTATTGTGAATAACGAATGATTTTTCCTAATCAATTCCTTTGATGAAAATATTTCGGATACTGTATTCGGTATCCTTCAACTGTCCACTTTTCATCGCAAGTCTTAGTAAAAAACTAATAAAGCAATAACTTGCATAACCATTTTTTGAGTAAGGTATAACGACTTGATATAAATACCAATAAAATTTCATTTAATCAATTGCACAAACTAGAGAAACTACCGCCAGTTACAGATATAGTCGCGTTTAGGCATTTCACGGTCATAATTCTTGCACCTTCTATTTGCCGTAATGCGCTAATTATGATAATAAATGTTCGAACCGCTGCATACATGAACGACAGACGCCATTTTTGCTTTAGTTCACAAATGGTTGAAAATATTCGTAGATTTTACTTCATTTTCGCGAACTTGATATAAAAGATTTTTATCACCACACACATACAATCAATTATTGCTTAATTGTGTAATTTATCAGTGTGGAGAAAGTTGAAATAAGTTATGTAGTAATTAAACGAACATTGGTTGCGCGGGTGGTGATAACAATTATTATAATCAAGGTTGCGGTCTTGATATAAACACCTGACCCATTAATTACTTACACATGTCAGTATAAACTAAGAATTGTATAGTGTAGTAAAGGCAGGATAGCTCAGTGGTTAGAGCACCAGATTCCGAAGCAGACGTGCCCAGGTTCGTATCCTGTCCGCGGCAAATTCTGGCCAGTACTTGATGAGTTCCCAATAAGGACGAAACCGGTCTACTGGATGAATTGCCTTTTCTACACTATACAATTCTTAGTTTATACTGACATATGTAAGTAATTAATGGGTCAGGTGTTTATATCAAGACCGCAACCTTGATTATAATAATTGTTATCACCACCCGCGCAACCAATGTTCGTTTAATTATATAAATGTTCATTTCAATACCATTTCCCCATGTAATGTGGTGTCTGTTCAGTAATGACAGATTGGGCATGGTTAGTTGGAACTTTGGGTCTAAATGGATGCCATATGAGCTCCACCTAAAGGAAAAAATTGACTAACCAAGTTACATTAGTTAGTATATAACTGAAAATTGTGTGTAGTGTAGTGTGCGGCAGGATAGCTCAGTGGTTAGAGCACCAGATTCCGAAGCAGACGTGCCCAGGTTCGTATCCTGTCCGCGGCAAATTCTGGCCAGTACTTGATGAGTTCCCAATAAGGACGAAACCGGTCTACTGGATGAATTGCCTTTTCTACACTATACAATTCTTAGTTTATACTGACATATGTAAGTAATTAATGGGTCAGGTGTTTATATCAAGACCGCAACCTTGATTATAATAATTGTTATCACCACCCGCGCAACCAATGTTCGTTTAATTATATAAATGTTCATTTCAATACCACTTCCCCATGTAATGTGGTGTCTGTTCAGTAATGACAGATTGGGCAAGGTTAGTTGGAACTTTGGGTCTAAATGGATGCCATATGAGCTCCACCTAAAGGAAAAATTGACTAACCAAGTTAGATTAGTTAGTATATAACTGAAAATTGTGTGTAGTGTAGTGTGCGGCAGGATAGCTCAGTGGTTAGAGCACCAGATTCCGAAGCAGACGTGCCCAGGTTCGGGGTCCTGTCCGCGGCAAATTCTGGCCAGTACTTGATGAGTTCCCAATAAGGACGAAACCGGTCTACTGGATGAATTGCCTTTTCTACACTATACAATTCTTAGTTTATACTGACATATGTAAGTAATTAATGGGTCAGGTGTTTATATCAAGATCGCAACCTTGATTATAATAAGTTATGTAGTAGACGGCATAACATTTGGGCAGGCGACAGTTCCAGTCAAGTTCAATGTATGCAAGACTGCTGGGTTGGATTTTCCAAACCACTTATTTACATTTATCTCAGCTTTGGTTGCGACAATTGCGGTGAGGTGGTTCCGTGGTTCCGAGTCACAGGATCCAAAGCAGACGTGCCCAGATTCGAACCTTGTTCGTGACAAATTCTGCACATTATTTGAATAGTTACCAATAAGTTCGAAATTGGTATGTTGGATGAATTGTCTTTTCTCCATTATACGATGCTTAGTTTATAAAGACAAATGTATGCATAATTAGATTTTTGTTTACATCAAGCTCGCAATCTTGATTTATATACATTTTATTGAATTCCCGACAATGCTTTTCTCTTCTTTAAATCAAGTTTGCGTGCTTGAAGTAAACACCAATCCCATTGTATTTAACCAGTCGTCGAACAACATAACAAACTAATGTTAGCCGTAACGCACTAGTGCGATGACTGTTTAAATACAATGGGATTGGTGTTTACTTCAAGCACGCAAACTTGATTTAAAGAATTGTTGCCACCACCCGCGCAATCAATTATTGTTTAAATGTTTTTCTCTTTTATAAATCGGCATAGGCATTCGTACGAATTCCACATACCTGGTCATGGTAAGAATTTCGAGAAAAAAAACAAGTAATAAAACAGCTAAAATTGATTTTAACGCGTTTCGTTTTTACCTATCGTTTGATTAAATAAATGATACTGACGTTTCAGCAAGTTAATCAATCAATAATTAACAATGAAACAATTTAGACGAAATTTTATTTGTTTCATTACTTATTTACAAATTCCAGCGATGAGCAGTCATGTGAACAAGACAAACGAAAGATTATGCTAAAATTTTGAAGATAAAGACATTAAATGGAATTCCACAGTATTTGTCGCAGACGAAGCGCAGATAATTGTGAAATATTCTATCGCGAACAAAATTATATTTTAAAACATTGCAGACTTGATCGTCGTTAATCGGTCTGTCGTTTTTTTCTTTCGATGCGAAGTGTGTTCAACATGATAGAATAAGCCTCTCTCGTAGTCATAAACTTCTCCCAGAGATTTACTAAGTTAAGACGAAATCATCGTCTAGTAGACCGAATAATATTAAAAAGGACTGTGTGTGTTTTAAGTTGGTTCGGCCAGTTTGGTATCGAGTAGGAATTTTGAATACAATTTGAGGCGTTTAATGAAGCACCATTCACATTCAGTAAAAGACAATCTTTCTTACGTCCTTTAAAACAAATTTGGAACAACATAGGAAGCCCACCTTCAGTCAGATGTAGGCACACGTTTCGAATATCCTGGATCATAATCAAAGTACGACGAAAAAAGAATTGGCGAGAATCAAGCTGTAATGTATATATATATATATATATATATATATATATATATATATATATATATATATATATATATATATATGGAAGGCAAAGCCCAATTGATCATAGAACTGTAACAAAATAATGTTAAGACACAGTTTGATCTTCTCTATTTCTCATAATTATCTATTAAAAATAAACTTAAAAGACTCAATCATTAAAAAATAATTAAAGTTTCTTTATATATATTAGTTCATATAATAGCACGTGTAAATATGCCCGGAAGAAGTAAAATCAGTTAAAATATTTGGTATGAAATTTAACAAAAGGTTTCTTGGCCCAGAATCACGTGCTGCGTGTCTGTGTATAAAATAATCAAAATTTTTATGTCTGTCCACGCAACTATTAGAGAAAGATGACCAAATAAAACTTAAACCATGTGCTTGACGATTCGTTGCGTTTGCTTTTGTAAGCAATATTTACTTCGTTGCGTCGCTAACTATAACTATGGCATGGCATAAAATTTGAAATAAATAAATAAATATATATATATATATATATATATATATATATATATATATATACACGCACAATTAAAGTACAATAGTAGGATTTTATATGAAGATGCCACCAATGACAGCCGAAATATATCCAATATTTGTGGTAGTCACAAAGAGATCAGGTAAATATGAAGTTGTTGTCAGTATACAATTAAAATGGCATACGATAGCGAAGCATTTCATCGAGTAGAACAATTTCCTTCTTATCGAAGACGTATCAAGCAGTCGCCATAATTTCTGCAGCCGAGGCTCGAATCGAGGTCCTAGCAGCTCATCCACTGCGTCACCGAAGCTGCGCACTACCTATAATTTTTTAATTTCATGCCCACTTATGCTTTTTGGTCAGTCTTTCCTTCAGGCGGAGCCTATTTGGCATATCTGTCGGCCTTACGCTCCATTTGGCTAACTCGAATATGTTATTTTACAGCAAACACCAGGCAACATGAGGAAATGATGTTGTATTAAATTAAATAGGTATGATGTTATTTTATATGTTGTATGTATACACAAAACGTAGCATACGATAGCAAAGGACAGTTGAATCATCCAGTCAAAAGCGATGCCAAATAGGCGCCAGTTGAATGGAAGACTGTCTAAAAGCATAATGTGTTATAAAACTGAAAATTTCGGAAGGGACGCGGCTTTGCTGGCGCAGTGGATGAGATGCAAGATCCTGAAACAAATGTGCTCCGGTTCGAATCTTGGTCGCAGCAATTCTGAAAAGGAAGGACGAGTGCCCAATCAAGACGAACTCGGTTTATTCTATGAATACCACTCATCTTCTGCGATGATTTTTGCATACCAAAGAGATATTTAGCTTTCATATTTGAGTCCGAAGAGAGCACCTATACAATAAATAAAATTAATTCTTCCGCTTGTTCTAATTTTTTAACATTATGCGCAATCTTAGCAAGATAAGCACAGTTTAAAAGCCAAAAAGACAAGGCTTTTAAGCAAATAAATGAACGCTTATTGAAAATGTCATATTTAACATGTGGTTAGGTGGTTTCAGACTGGAATGGGCGGCATTCATGATAATAGTTTACAGAATTTTTATTCATTTTAATAGAATACCAAAACTAATTAATTTGAGAACAAAGTTAATGTTCAGTATTACTTGAGCAAAATCAAAGTTAAGCAGTATATTTAATTTCTCTTATTCAATGATTGTGTATGCATACACCTAATAAATTACGAATTTGCTTTCGATTGTAAAATATAAGTATTATAACATATAAACGAAGTCCTTCAGTAAACACACACACACATACACACACAACACACACATATATATATATATATATATATATATATATATATATATATATATTATCAACAAGTAGTTGTAAGACTAATATTTTAAAATTAAATTAATGCTTTAACTGATAATTAATAAATCGTATCAATATTAACCGTAGACGTTTGTTATACTTCGAAGTAACTGAAAATTACAGTTTGCCCTTAATAGTATAAACAAAGGGTGTCTTAAAAAAGATTTTGTCAGAGCAATCCTTTCGTTTGTAAACAATTTTGACGTAATAAATCAAATAAAGAGCGCATTTCCTATACGTGCTTGACAGAATCTATAAACTTTGCGTAGATAAAACAAATTTAACTCAGGGGCTTTTCTCGGTATTAATGCAATCATCGTCACAGGAGACTTAAATACTTTTCTACTAAAGAGATTCTTGCGGTAAACCGTTCAGTCATTCATGGAAATATTATAAAGCATATATACCTCATTCTAAGACGACAGTTAAAATAGCGAACATTAACTATTAATTAAATTATGGACGAATTATTTAATTTTATGCATCTATATCTTTTACTTCGAAAAAAACACGAACAATCATCACCCGGTGCAATATGCCTTCAACAAATACTCAGAATTACTCGTCAGATTGCAATGATTTTCAATTAGTCTTACCAAGATTTAAATACCCATATGATTACTGAAAAAAGTGTACTTAAAAAGTCAAAACAGAATTCCTTACTCTATGTTTCCTATATTCATGCTCAATAAATTTGGCATGCTAGTTTGTTGATATGTGTCTGGAAATGCGGTCTGTAAAATCTAATTCAGAGAACTACTTCCGGAATTGAAAGACATTGGAACAGTGAGCAGTTACAAGAAGAATATGACCCAGAATAAACATTCAAATAGATTATTCAGCGCCAACTGTCAACATGTGATCAATTAAAACAGACAGTTATGTTGCTGCGAAATTTCTAAAAATTTTGGATATGCAAACTTATCCCATCTTAACATATTCTCCTCGTTATACACGGCTAAAATGTATCATTCAAGGTGATGGAGAATTAAAAACCATAAAACTCGCTTATAAGTAGACAATACTGGCCTAGTGCCGGTTTCCTACTGATGAGTCTCCAGTAAACACGAAACTCATGTGTGCATGAGATTTTACCTTCCGTTCTTGCTGACACTTATTTATCCTACTCGATCTACTCAAACGAACGTTTTACAGGGTAAACGATAGCATAAATGTTATCAAATGTCATAGTTTTATAACGATCAACGATATTTATGAAACAAATTTAGTTAATTGCCGCATTGATTGTCCAACCTATGGTAATGCGCATGTACATTATATTTATAAAAAAAAACTTCGGCTGGCTCTTTCAGAGGTTTTCCCTATTTTATCGTAACACATCTTTATAATCCAAATACAAACAGTTTCAATAGTTCACGATTACTAGCTATCTAAACACATTCGAAAGTATTAAATTAGACTCATGAATATGAACTACGATATATCGTTTAGATAAAATGGCATAAACACGCGAATTTATAATAAATAGACCGAAGTTCGCAGTATTCCTTTGTGAAATCCTAATTTCATTAAATAACAATTATATTATAAGACTGAATTCAAAATTGCCTGTGAGTATAAGATATTAAAATGACGTTGTAGTGATGTCCGTGATAAGTCTAATGATTATGAAGCATATCCAGTAATTCTTTACGCCAAGGTACACCAAGCCATAGAACATGTGGTCATCATAAGCTGTCTCACGAAAAAACTCTCGATGGCATAGCTTGTATAAAACTGCTAAACATTAGCACTACAATTTTACTCTGCATATTTGGCAGCATTACATATAATTCTTTAAATCAAGTTTGCGAGCTTGCAGTAAACACCAATCCCATTAGAGCGATCAGTCGTCGAATAACATTACAAAACTACCGCCAGCCGTTATGTTGTTCGACGACTGGTTAAATACAATGCGATTGGTGTTTACTTCAAGCTCGCAAATTTGATTTAAAAAATTGTTACCACCACCCACGCAATCAATTATTGTTAAATAGCACTACATATAGTTTTGGTGTAAACATGCTTCTACGCCAAAGCGAGGGCTGCACATTCCATAGGTTCATCCTTTGTTCGAACGCGCTGGTATTCAAGAGCGAAGAATTTTATGACTGAGCCATTATGTATAGATAAACATACAAAATATCTATCTTAATTTAAATATTCTTGCTCCGGACCCATTGTCGGATGTTTTTTATAATAAAAAATGCAAGCACTAACATTAGTAAAAACGATTTTTGTCTCAAGAAATTGAAATTTGTTACGAAATTATGTGCTTTTTTCAATGGATATATACGTCTAAATTTTTTAAAAATTGCTTGAATAACACACTTTAAAGTCATATAAGCTTAGTTGAGCTACGAAGTTGGTAAATTAGTAATCAAATACTATTAATTGAATTCGCCGCATAATTCATTTGAGTTTAAGTCGGAACAGATCAATTAAGTGCACATTTATGTTCAAACACAAATCGTTATTTGCATTCACTAACCTTCCAGAAAATGCAGTCTGACGAGACACATTCGATGCTGCCTTCATTGAGCCTGTTTCAGAAATAGAAAAGATAAAATGAATAAATTAATTTTAGCAAAAGCATTGAAATTCGCTATGGAACAATATATAAAAATTTTGATATAGATAAATTGCGACCGTGTCAATTTTACACTCATTTCGCTTGAAACCGTTCATTTTTCTTAATTTTGAATTAAGTTTGGGCCTCAGTTTTTTAGAATGTATTTACTTACTTGTGAATAATTTTTAAAATTATCAGAAAGTTCGTCTACGCTTTCATTTTCTTTAAGAAGATGTGTTATAAAAGCCCTTTTATTCAAGTGGTCTATGTCAACTTGAATCCTAAGCACATAGTCAAAGATAATGTGACTTACAAAACCTTATATCTATTTGGTAAAATTGGACATATGATAAAAACTTACAAATTTCCTTAGAGCAGAACGTCTTTTGGATTAAATTAGCGAGAATGATAATAAAGGTTGTTCTAGCAAACTATCTTTTCAAACAGGAAAGTACAAATTGCACTAGTAATGCGATATCAAACCACTAATTGCAATATCCATGGGGATATATTTCTCGAAGTCCAAAGATGATACGCCGCTTATCCCCAATATTGCTTCTAATATTTTATTAAAACGTTTTTTGTTTAAAGTAAGAGATACATAACGCATAGCTGCCCAGTCACAAAAAACTAAACAATTTCATTTTAATCATTTCGGTGTGCTTTGAGTGTAAAATCACATTCTTAGAGTTCAAGTTTTTTAATTAATCAGCCGGTTTAGGTAAAATGTTCTTTCGTAGGTGTATTAAAAACAGCCAAAATTTGAAAAAGGTCAAAAATTTTAAATTGCCGATCAAATGTACCTTGAAATGTTATTGTATTTAGTCGTATTTTAGTAGCTAAATGCGGCAATTATTCTAAACAGAACGGCACAAAATGTTATGTTAATGCATAAAAGTCTATTTTAATGTATTATAAACCGCAGTTTAAAGTTGAACAAGCAAAGTGCAAACGCACAAAAAGGGGAAGTGTAGGTGAAAAAAATACATTCCTAAAATATGCATTCTAAACGAAAAGGCATATTTTGAATTTTAAAGTAGAAAATAACATGGAGCTAAGGTTTTGTTTGCACGTTTATCCGGTAACCATTCCATGGTGGATCAACAACATTTAAAAAGGAAATGTAGCAAACAGAAAAATCTAAAGCATGTTGATCTAGAAAAAAACAACTTGTAAAAAACGCAAAAAAGGTATGTTCCCTTTGGCATTCACTGATTGAGCGGGTAATGATAACAATTATATAATTCATCGTACTATAAGCATGGGCAATAATGAAATTAAATTTCCTAAGACACAATCTATTTTCAACTTTGACCAAGGTAATAATACGATGAATATTATGAAATTTCAGACTCCAAACTCATCATTTTATTGGAGCTTGCGGATTGAACATAAGCGTCAACTATCTTCTCAACCAGTAGCACGGCATTTCAAAAGTGCGTTGGTTCCATTTAATGAAATATGTCAGCCTTCCTTGATTTAAATCACGTTTGTTGACGCATGGAGACAAAAATAAATGCAGATTCTTCTTATTTTATTAATCCAGTGTAGAAAAAATGTAAAACGGATTAAACTGTGTTCGAGCTAGTAGAAAAGCGAATAACACGGAAAAACGTTGACTGCGATCTAGGTGATAACAGCGCCATCCCCGAAATGACGCACGAAATTGGACGACAATATTAAAATTCTTAGGCATTGAAAGATACCGCTCGCCTAAAAGTAAAGATAATTCGATTTTCAATCAAGAATTTAAGGCTAACAGAAGTCTATTAAACGAAACATTTAAAGTAGCACAGTCTATTTGTATGCAACGAATTAGCATTCCAATTTATTTATCATATGTACATAAGATTCTTATCGGAATAATTTCATATGATTTGCATATTGTTAAAATATAGCGTACAGCGAAATATCTGCCTACAAATAGAGGAATGAAAACTTAAAGGAAATAGAGGGTTTAAGCTAAACATCAAACCTAGAATTAAAATAAAATAAAATAAAATTATAATGCAGTACATACGAGAATAAAACCAAATGTGAATCAAGGTAAAGTGAATGTAGTCTAATTACATTTATAAAATGAAATGTGGATTCTGACAGAATATTGTGCTGGCCTATTTTACTTTCAAGAAATAGGAAGAAATAGTAGATAGGCACGTCTTGTGTCTTCTAATTGTGCGTAAATAACTTTAACTCAATTCCAAAATTATAAAATTTCTAGCCTATACTAGTTGTTGGTAAAGATTACAAATGGCATAAGATAGGAAATGCAATTCATCCACTAGACCGACTTTATTCTTAATGGGAACTGATCAAGTAGTAAGATACTAATTGGGACGGTGAGCTAAAATATACGAAATTGTGAATTTCGTGTTGAGCACCTATTAACAAATTAGTTCTAATAAGACCAGAAGGATAAACGAAAAATATAATGTCGCACACATTTGTTTCGTGCTTACTGGTGACTCATCAGTCGAATCTGATGTTACGCTCTTTAACAATTGTACATTTAGATGAGGAATGTGGGAAAATAGGACGGTACAATCTTCTATATGAAAGTGAAAATATACAGTAAATAAACTAAATTTATTTAAAGTCTTGGACAATGCCACTTCAAGTATTATTCTCACTATATGCATACTATATACCACTTGAAGTCCCCTAAAGGTAACCACAACATTGAGTATTGTGTCAGGCAAATTCGATGCCACCAACATTATGTCTCGAAAAGGTATACATGGTACAAACACAATGGATTTCAGTTTATGCTAAAGTTCACCAAAAATGAGAATTACAACAATTCTGCACTCGAGTTATTCCATCAAATCCATACACTCTGTCCTTGATCAATATCAATTATCACATTTCGCGGCAATCATGACAACATTCAAGTAAGTATATAACAGTTACATACTGTTTGGGGCAGAGAACTAATATATATGCAAATATTTATTAGTTGGTGGTCAACTCGTAAAAAAGTTAGTTCGAAAATTAACAGAAGGATAAACCAAAGACAACATGAACCAATAGTATACAATGTTGCGAACCTAGTAACAAATTAATTCAGTTGTGACCAGTAGGATAAACCAAAGACAGCATGAACGGAGTATAATCACACGTACATTTGATCTTCGTGCTACTGGCGCGATGACCGCAGATTCTCTAGAATACATATATACATATAGAGAGGAGATATAAGGCATATATAAGCATATAATATATATATCAGTAAATACCTGCTCCGGCTACATAATCGTTCGGTACATACTTAGTCTGCATCAAGTAAGAAATTTCGAAGCTCAGCGCAACAGTGTAAAAAAATCGGTAAAGCACTAAAACCGTGCGCATCGGACTTTGCTTAAGCGATGTGTCAGCAAATAATTGAGTTTGACGCGAAGAACTAATATATATATGCAAGTACGTATTAGGTGTTGTCCTAGTAAACAATTAGTTCGAAGCAGACCAGAAGGATAAAACCAAAGACAAAAGCATGAACGGAAAGTATTATCTCAGGCAATATTCACTTTCGAGCATTGGCGACTCATCAGTAGGAGCCGGTATTAGCCCTTAACCGCTATATATTTGGGTGAGGAGTGTGGGATAATAGGACTGTACAATCTCCTAGACGAATGTGTAAACCTGCAGTAGAGTAGCTAACACCGTATAGTCTCGACAATGCGACTTCAACGCTAACTCACTCTATATAATATACATATACCGAGTCTGTAATGGATAAAGTTTCTTTTCTTCAGATTATTCAGTTTCAAAATGAAGACCGGTATTGATCATTCAAATATGAATAACAAAATAGCCCTCGTGCTAAAATAATAACCCATGACAAAATGATGAAATTGAAATAAATAATAATTTTAAAAATATAATTATCCTTTTATTTGCTGACGTGTAGCATATTTACTAAAATAAATTTTATTACCGTCACCGAAATAAAACATAACTTAAACGATCAAAGTAGCACAAGTAATTGAAATGTTATGTTCTTAAGTGCAGTAAAATTGGGCAGGCATTGCTCTTGTCAAGCAAAATAAAATAGTAATAATATCGATTGATGGCACAGCTAAGCTTTCAAAATAATTTGATATTTACTTTGAAGTTCCATCAAACTAGCCAGTTTATCGCGTCTTATAATAATAACTATTGAACGTTGAATCGCGTTAGAATGTGTTTTTGGTGGTAGATTGACTACACTGTATGATCGCTAAAAATAGTATGATTGGTGATTAGGTTACCCGCCAACAGATTAAAAAACGAAAGTTATGTCAACAGATATCTTCTAAATGTATAGCTCACTCATTATTTTCCAAAACCGAGATTAATAATTCTGTACAATAAGAAGCAACCTAAACTACCAACGAGGAATGACCAAATAATCCCTCTTATTTTATCACATAAATTAAAGTATTTTAAAATTCCAAAAAATACAACTGTTCGCTATCATGTATAGAAGAAAGTTCCACTTTTTGCTAATTTTGTAATTTCTATTATTTGTCTCTCAATATTCCGTCAATCAAAAAATCGGCAAATCAATCAGTAAAAAATGCATCCATTAAATCTGTCAATCAATAAAAGGTAAATCAATTCATAAATAAACGTCTTCATTGATACACATTAAACGCAAAAGTATTTTTTGGTGGTGCCCTGAGATAGGGTCAGAGACATATAAAGCTTTGAACTGTGCCTGACGGGGAAATTTAAATTACACTGGCCGTTTGAATACGAATTATATTAATTGAAGTACAAGTCAATTTAGGAACGCATATATATATATATATATACATATATATGTATATACAGCATATATGAGTATATATTTACATATAGTACTTATTCGGGATTTAGAATCATGCTTTGGCAACCGCTACAAGGAAAAATTAAAGCTGACATAAGAATTTTGGTAGGAAAAAAATAATTATGTTTAATGAACAGAGATTATTATATATCAATGTGTATTTTTCGGACATGATACGATGTCATAATTGATTTGGATGCGAAATTTGATAACTTAGGTAGAGAAAACCAAATATCTGCTCAAATAATTTAAATCAAGATTGCAAGCTTGATATAAACACCTATTTCATTATGAATACTATTTTCAGTGTTAACTAAGAATTGTATAATTTAAAAAAGTCAATTCATCCAGTAGACCGGTTTGGTCGTTATTGGGCACTCATCACGTGCTGTACAGAAATCAGGTATCGTTTAGAATTTAGCTGAGCTTATCATATTCCCGTGAAAGTCATTGGTTTTATGATGAATGAACAATCAATTTTAATTTATACCGAGAAATATTATATAAACTAGTGTTCAATCCAAGTTCGTTAAGAGTGCCCGTCTTAATTACATAGTTTTAAAATACTAATTATCCTATTTACTTAGCATAAACAGACGAACGAAAGTTAATTTAAAGAAATTGTATAATTTGGTACACAGAGTATATTAGTAACAGTGACTACAGACAAGGAAGTATTGATATGTAACCGATTTTAAAATAAATTAAATGCTAAATCAGGTATGAACCTCGTGTTCTAGTGATTAAATTGAATTCCGCAGACTCAATTTCTTTTTGAATTTTAGACGGCTAATAAACAGTTCTTCAATAAGAACACAATGCTAGATATGCTAATTATTTTAGCAAAGAAACAATGATTATAAACAACGAAATTTGCTCTAAATCACAAAAAGATAATAAACTGACTATACAGCCGTGGAAATGAGGCTTAAATGAGCTACCAGAAAATCTGACCACCATAGTGAAGCATTTCAGATCAACTAAGAGATCAATACGACTGAAAAGGTACGATTGTCACCAGGCAACATTCTCTTATCCTTTTCAACCGTTTACTTATTTTGAAATAATTGAAATCTTTATTCCCAGACATAAAAATTAAAACGCAATTTCACATCAACTGATTTACGTGAGAAATATAACACGTTAACTGATTTTGCTTAAATAGAAAAGAATGGCGCGCACAAAAATATAATCGAACATATTGGTCCATAATGTTGAAATATAAGAAACATAACGCAACACACTTTACTGAACCAGCTGCACAATATAGCAAGACTATCGTCATTCACACATAATGACGCATTTCAACCTTCCATTATCATCATCAGAGCAGGTCGGCAGTGATTGACAAGGAGCAAACCGCAATGCGTAGTCAAAGAAAGCAAATTAAGATATGTGGCTCTTACTTTTAGTAGTCTTACATAAGCTACACTTTAATAGCAATGTTGGCTGTACAATTTCTATGCAGCCACGAGCGTTAACTTTTTGCACCTTGTGCTAAATTAATGGTACGCATAAAATGTAATTATTATTGATTGCGCGAAAGACCATAATGATTACTTATTTCAACTTTGCAACCTTTATATGATCACCAAAAAACGTATAAAGATTTGTTTTTAAATTGAATTAAGAAATAAATTATGTACGAAAGTATACATTTGTTACAAAGCAGGTATGTACAACACAGTTAAAAACAGCCAATTCATTTTCGGACTGTAATATCTGGTACTTTGTAGAGTCAAGCTTTCGGAGTGTAAAAGGGAGAAAAACCGTTTCAAAACACATTATGCAACAAAAAACATGCTAGGTCAGGCACAAACGCGTATATACACGAACAATTACCAGATTATGATCACATCAAATTAACTGAAGATTAAGAATTTTGTATACGACAGACACAGTTTTGCGTAATTCCTTTTCGATTTAGCTTTGAAGAACACATGGAAATCTGTTTGATTTAGAGTGTGATTTTTTATAAAAAATGTGCATAGCCATTGTGGAAACGTTCTTTCCAATGCCACCTGTGCATACTCTTAAATATTGTTGAATTCACTTCTTTACTAAGCGGCTCATCCGGCCTCCATAGCGAACTGAGTAGCTATTTCATTTCTATGTATAACATATTCTTTTAACAAAATTTATAGTACAATTAAACAATAATTGATTGCGCAGATGATGGTAACAATTCTTTAAATCAAGTTTGCGAGCTTGAAGTAAACACCAATCCCATTGTATTTAACCATTCGTCGAACGCCATAACAAAACTACAGACAGTCGCAACGCACTGACGCGTTTCGACCTTCCAAGATCATCATCAGAGTACGACAGCAAACTGAGTAGCGAGGATTAAACCGCATTGCATATATATGGAAAGCAAAATTAGATATACGGCTCTCACCTCTAGTAATCTTGCATACATTGTACGTGACTGGAAAGAAATATATTATCCTTTCCATGTGCAAAAGTAAATATTAATTTTATCAAATACTAAAAACAGTTTCTTTCTCATATTATTCCCGAGTATCTACTAAAGAATATATATATATATATATATATATATATATATATATTGAAAGCGTTAAAACCACAAAACTTAGACGTGGAGAGAGTTTGAAATAAGAAAAACAACCGTATCTGATACCTTCTATTTTTATTATGCAAATACACAAAATTTAAGTTTAGCAGGCGCATTGTAGCTTTAGCAAACATCAATTGCGCATTAGGTAACAGAGACGTCACTGCTTCTTTAATTCTTTTATTAAATATTTCGGAAGGAGCATCCACTTTAAAACGTATACCCACATGTGCGGCCTTTTGGTTTTATACAGTTTGATTGCATTTTTGTCGGTATTTCACGTTTCACATTTGCATCAACAAAATTTTAGGGGCACCCGTTTACTGATAAAGTTGTTTTAAGCTTCACCACATTTTGACATTAAAATTCTTAAGAACAAATTTTCTTTATTCTATGAGATAAATTGAATATAACATTCACCGTTTTGTAAATTGGAATAGCGCTGTGGAAATGACTACACTGTCCAGTCCATATCTATCTTTTAGTCTACTATCTTCCTGTCTGAATAAAAATGCATAAAGAAAAGACATTGCGCTGGACTGGGGATTTTCCCGCTCTCAGGTGAACTGAATGTGAGGGTCCACATTGTTCTCATAAACGAGATGTCGAAAAAAATGAAATGCCGGCAGATTTTACCAACGTAGGTCGTCACATTAAGCTTAAGGGTAAGCACGAAACCGCTTAGTCTCGCGCACTATTTTTCATTCGCCTGTTGCTATTTTGATGGAAAGATGGAAGTCTAAAAAGAAAAATTTATCGAAAGCATGTATAGACTCAAAAATGCATTCAATACCACAGCGCTGTCCCATTTTCTCAAAGGACAAATGTGATACGCAATTTGTCCAACAGCTAA
>JAQBSW010001949.1:0-116585 GCA_029291075.1 Eudiplozoon nipponicum | reverse complement strand
TTCTATTCTATTCTATTCTATTCTATTCTATTCTATTCTATTCTATTCTATTCTATTCTATTCTATTCTATTCTATTCTATTCTATTCTATTCTATTCTATTCTATTCTATTCTATTCTATTCTATTCTATTCTATTCTATTCTATTCTATTCTATTCTATTCTATTCTATTCTATTCTATTCTATTCTATTCTATTCTATTCTATTCTATTCTATTCTATTCTATTCTATTCTATTCTATTCTATTCTATTCTATTCTATTCTATTCTATTCTATTCTATTCTATTCTATTCTATTCTATTCTATTCTATTCTATTCTATTCTATTCTATTCTATTCTATTCTATTCTATTCTATTCTATTCTATTCTATTCTATTCTATTCTATTCTATTCTATTCTATTCTATTCCATTTTATTCTATTCTATTTTATTCTATTCTATTTTATTCTATTCTATTCTATTCTCTTCTCTTCTATTCTATTCTACTCTATTCTATTCTATTCTATTCTATTCTATTCTAGTCTATTCTATTCTATTCTATTCTGTGGCAAAATTTGCAAAATGTTAATGTTCATCATTGCATAGAAATTTTGCAGACGAAATTTCCAGTCAAGTACAACGTATGCGAGACATATGATATTGATTTTAGCAAAATATTAGTACAATAAAAGTAATTTAAAATTATTTTTCGTTTAAAAGGTTTGCTTCGAGTTCAATTAATTACAAATATTTGTTATAGTATTCTATTTAGCTGACAAATATTTGTGTGCAGAATTAATGAGCTATATGACAGAAAGTAAACGCGCGTGTTTAAAATTCCGCATCCTGCTCTGCTAATTAACTTGGAGTTTCCCAATATTGCATAACCAACGTTCGGTAAACTGATACACTATATACTTCTCGTATACTTTGGTTTTTCTATAAAAATATTGACTTGGTATTATACTTACGCCTTATTATATGTAAATTTTGGAGAAATTTTAGCCTTATTGGTTAGTTAAAAGTATGTATTATGTGTTGCGTACATATTAATAAATTAGCCTAATATGATGAGAAGGATAAACCAAAGACAACATAAACGGAATGTTTAATCTCATGCACAGTCGTTTAGTCCTTACTTGGCGACTCATCGGTAAGAGCCGGTATTTCCCTCTTTACGCACTACATATTTGGGTGAGGAATGTGGTAAAATAGAATGGTACAATCTTCTTGACGAATGTGTAAACCTGCAGTAATGAAGTTAACATAATATAAAGTCTGGAGAATGTAACTTCAATGCTAACTTACTCTATATAAGGGATACCAACACTACGGCTATTGTGTCTGTAACCGATACCAACATTACAGTATCGAAAATGTACAGGCTACTAACACTATTGTTGTCAAGTTAGTACATGGTACCAACGTGATGGATTTCAATGTATGTATGTGGGTGTTTAGATAAAGTTGTAATTCTCAATTTCGTTTAACTACAGCATATATTTAAATCCATCATGGTGGTACTATGTACCGACTCGGCAACCATAGTGTTAGTACCATGAACCTTTTCGGTACTATAATTTTGGTATCGGGTACTGACAAAATAGCCATAGTGTTAGTATTCTTTACAGACTCGGCATATGTATTATATAGAGTGAGTTAACGTTGAAGTCGCATTATTCAGACTTTATATGGTGTTAAATTCGCTACTGCAGGTTTACACATTCGTCTAGGAGATTGTACCGTCCTATTTTCGCACATTTATCACACACACATATAGTGATTAAAGGTGTAATACCGGCTCCTACTGATGAGTCGTCAGTAAGCACGAAGCGAAAGTGCACAAGATTATACTTTCAGTTCATACTGCCGTTGGTTTATCTTTCTGGTTATAATTTAACTAATTTGTTACTGGGTTCGCAAACCTAATACATACTTGCATATATATTAGCTCTCCGCAACAAACAGTATCTAACTGGTTAGTTATAAATCTTTTAAATTCTTCAGGATTCAGATATGCATGTACTATGACGGTAAATTTTTTAAGCAAGCAAAATTTTCACTTTGAATAGATATTGATTACGGAAAAGTATTTGTAAAATTAAAAAATGGGTTGAAATAATTTATTTTTTTTAAAATCTATATGAATTCGCTTGGTTTCGCTAAGCTAGGCATATTTTAAATATTTTTCCACATAGCTGTCAATATAAATGCATAGAATTTGCTTTTGCCAAATATTCACTAGCAAAGGAAGAATTACGTACATATTTCGGAGATTTTTTCAGGCATTTGAATATTAAAATATGATAGGTAACTTTGTTGCGAGATAAGGCTCGCCTATTTATGTATATATATATATATATATATATATATATATATATATACTATATATATATATATATGAAATTGTGTGTTAGGTGTTGCGCACCAGTAAAAATTAGTTCAAATATGACCAGAAGGATAAACCAAATTCAGCATGAACGAAAGTATAATTCTCTTGTGCACATTCGTGTCTCAGTTACTGGCGACTCATCAGTAGGAGCCGGTATTATACCCTTTAATCGATATATTATTGGGCGAGTAATGTGAGACAATTGGATGGCAAATCTCCTGTAATGCCAGTTTTAACCTTCGTGTAGAAGATTGTATTGTCCTATTGCCACACATTTTTCTATCATATGTATAGAGGATAATAATCGTAATATCGGCTCGTACCGATGAATAGCCAGTAACCACGACACGAATGTGCATATGATATTAAACGTTCCATTAATGCTGCCTTTAGTTTATCCTTCCGGTCATAATTGAACTAATTTTTTGTTAGTTGCGCAATACCGTGTATACAATTGCAATTGTAAAAAACGAGGATTTAATTTGAAGCGTTGATGTAATAGTTAGAAAATCTGGTGAAAATGAACGCTGAAATATCTTCAGCTTTTCGCAGTAGAATGATATTCATGCAACGGAACTATTCACATAAAACAAAGATCAGGTAAGCAAAAAATAATTGCAGATGTTGGGAGCCAATTGAAGGCAAAATAATGATTTATAAGGCTTTAAATGATTAACAATATTGTGATTCTAAGTGGATTTGCCACACTATTTTAATTTTAAAAATCCCCGTCTTACGTTGTCGCAATGCTGTGTTTAGACTTCACCTCATGTTTTTATATTATTTCATATGTTCTCAGCATGCAGACTGTTTAAGCATGTTTTATGAAGGAGTTACTAATCGGCATTATTGGAATATCAAGAAAACTCTAGCTTCACTCATTAAATCAGACGATTAATAATTTTAATTTATCAATTACATAAATGGTTTTACAAAATTTAGAATACACGAATATATCAAGTAAGTAAATTGGTTTTTTCTTTTATTCAAGTGCATTGTTATATGCCTGTTTCAATGCGCTATTTATTTGGAAATATGGTGCATATTTATTAAAAATATTCTAACTTGATCTATACTACTTGTACTGTTTTTTGTCGAAAATTTCCTTTGTTCAGGCGTGAATTTTTTTACGAAAACATCAAAATTGAATATTTTCTCTAATTAAGATTTTTATTTTACTCCGTTTTCTTTATTATTTTTTCAATTGGCAAATAGGAAATTCTTTAACTGCAAATTCTACCTGTAGTTGTTCCAATTAGCATTTGGGTCAGTATCTGATTTATTTAAAGACTTTAAAACGCAGAAAAGTTTCACATGTCCATCAATGCTGTAGGTATTTTTCATGTGAGTATACCATTCTGTTAGGTTGCATTGTTAAATTTATCGATCATCACATTTTATTCAGACCACATTTAAATTCTTTCCTTATAAGAAAATTTAATATTAATTTTTACAAATTGATCACCAAAATATTATTTTGGATTTAGTGTTAAAAACGTAATGTTAACTTCATATTTACAAAAAAAAGTAGTATTTCAAATTAGTATCAATATACTTTAAATTTTCATACATTTTATTATTCTATTTGAAGTTTTGATATTAATAAAGAGTTAACAATTGTAGAATATATTCACATCTACTTATAATTATATTTGCAAAGATGATCTGAATTTAAGTAGTCTAACATAAAATAAAGTTATGAAGAATATTGGATATCGAATTTCTTAAATAAAATAATTTTTGCTACCACCCGCGCAATCAATGACTTTTTTTAATTTTATAATCTATATATTCAAATTTAGATTGTGAAAATGAACTAAATAATTATTATCTTTTTATAAACAGTCGTAATTGGTAATGTGAACTTGATAACTTTGTGGCATTAATGCGTTTATTACAACAATGGCCAGAAATAAAATACGTTAGAGTACTGCATGATGAGTTTTAATCTGCAATTCATAGATTAATCACAAAAAATTAAAATTTGTCTAAAAAAATTTTTGCTCTAAAATAGTGAATTTTTAACGGTAAAATTCTGATGCTCTAGTGACCGTTACAAATATGATGAACTAATACATTAGGTAGTTAGACATAATTATTATTTTAATCATGGTATATAATCATTGTCATTAAACTAATTTTGCTTAAATAAGTTGTTTTTAAAACTGAGACAAATTGCGCCTTCGTGGTCAGATCTATTTTGAGGATATATTAGCTTTGCCCCGATAGGTGGACAAATTTTTTAAGTGCATGGAATTCAGGTACCTATCTAAACGTTTACTTAGAGTATAAAATTAAAAGTAAATATCTTGTAATATATTTCATTCTAATAATTCGATCACCTTACACGTTTTCAGCAAAGTATTTACTAAAATCCATTTTAATCAAAAATAGATCATTAATTTTTTTTAAACTAGCAATATAAACATAATCAATGGTCTTCGCTAAAGATGATACGGTATTGACAACCTGAAGCTACGTTTATATGTAAAGAGGATAATTTAAATCTGATGTCTATTGTACTATTGTGCTAAAAAAACTCTTGTAATGCTAAAAGGTTTTGTCATTCATATTTAGAACAATTAGTGACGATTTAGTTGTAATCCTCGCCAAATTAACCAAAAAACGAACCATCAAATACGGAACAGATATCAGTTTTGCTAAAATTAATCTAAAGCTGAATTTTAACATAAAGGGGGTAAATAATGATTATTCCCTGCAATAAAGGTGAACTTATCGCGGATTGTCTTATTTATTCACATGCGATCTTTGTTAACAATGTGGTATGAAAATAAATTTAAATGTATTCTTTAGAAGCCTTGTGTTGGACGCATAAATTAAATGAAATAAAACCACCAAATCCATTTTTGTAATTAAATGTAAATAGAAAACGGCAGATCAGTTTTTGGTCTTTTTTTGGCCTTCTTAAATTATAATCAGAATGACGAAAAGCTAAATCCTTGCTCATATTTTTAGTTGCGATGCAACACGGAATCAAGCAAACAAGACATTGTTTACGGAGGTTTTAACTAGTTTTATCATATTTTATCGTTTGTTTATTTTTCTATCGTAAAGTTCTTTAAGTGTGCACAGTTAGATCTGTCTGTTTTTGCCTCAAACTGCTGGCTCTCTCACCATTTATGAAATTTGGGTATCACACCTCGTCATGTCTGCTGTCTGAAACTTCGGTTGCACATAGTTATGCGCTAATTTGTTTACGTTTCCGAGGTAGCATTTTTCAATTTTTTACGTGACTTATAACACCTTAGCGTCGACGTTCAGACGTAGTCATAGCCCCTACATTTCCGCTTCCAGTGCCAAGAGTAAAATGCATCAAAGGAAGTACGTCTTTGGTAATCTCCTTCTCGTGTTAATAATCCAGTTAATGGCAACGTTTGCAATATTCTATGCGTCGCGGCGTTTCTGTTTCTTCTCCCAAATAGTTAATTAAAACAAAATAATAGTAAAATATGTTAACCTGTAAAATATTTTAACTGTAAAGTTGTTGCATAACTAGTATTCATGCAGATTCAATTATAATCATATTAAGTATTCATAGTCATATATTGATAAAAAGGTTATTTTTTTGTGTGTGTGTTTCAGATTAAATATTAAGAATAAAATAAATAACAAAATAAATAATATATATAATAATAAATAATAAAAATTGTAGGACAATCACCGTGTCTCCTGAAGATTTGAAATTTAGTGTAAGTTTCGTGGCTGCCTATTGATTATGTATATTTTGGAGGCAACTAAGCATTGTATTTAGCAGCAAAAGCATTTCACGAATCAGATTGGCTCCCTCCATATTGGGAACTCGTCAAGTAAATGCTAGATATATCCGCGGACGGGGCTCCAATCGGAGCCCATTGGCTTTGGAGTCATGAGCTCACCCCAGGACACCACTCTTACCGCACATAGCATACAATTTTCAGTTATATACAAAACTATTTTTTAATGAGCCTTCCTTTCAATTACGATCGATTCGGCATCTATTTCGATCGTAAGTTCCAATTGCCCATGAACGACCTGCCATTGTAGGACATTCACCGTGCCCCCTAAAGATTTAAAATTTATTGACAGTTTTGTGGATGCCTTTTGATTGTTCATATATTGTCCGTATAAACTACGCATTGCATTAGGTAGCCAAATTAGTTCCGATGTAGATTGGTTTTCTCTTTGTTGAGCACTCGAAAATTACGTACCAGAAATAACCGCAAATTGGGCTCAAAACAATGCACATTTGCTTCAGAGTCTGGAATTCATCTACTGTGTCATTTACGTTGCACACCCTACGAAATTTTCAGTAAAATACTAAGTTGCCGTTTGGTTAGATTTCCCTTTAGTTGGGATTTTATCACAATCTGTCATGAATTAAAGATTTATCTAGCCAAGAATGATCAATCGTAAGTTGCGGTTTGGTTAGATTTCCCTTATTTGGGATTTTATCAGAATCTCTCTTGAATTAATGATTTATCTAGCCATGAATGATCTATCGTAATTGGACAGACTCAATGTCACCTAAAGAAATGTTGTTAAGTGGATGTTTTATGGCTGGATTTAAGCAATTAGTGCGACTACGTTTCAATTGGTTATTAGGTGTTGGGCACTTAGTAACAGACTAGATCAAATTACCACAAGGATAAATCAAAGACAACATGAAACGCGAAGTATTTATCCCTGGCAACACTTAATATACAATTGTATGTACATTAGTTCTCCGCTATAAATAGTGTCTGACTAAGTTGCAAGTTTCGTTGAGAATTAAAAATAAACTGGCAGATTACACAAAAATATTAGCAAAGGGCTTGCTGCTCCTGCACAAACTTCAGAAATTTTGATCATAAATTACTCACAGGTCACGTTGCCGCAGTAATATTTTTTCATTATTATGTCAGGCAAAATCTTAAAAAATTCTTCTATCTTTCCAAGCTATCGTTATTAATAAGCCAAATTCTCATCAGAACGTGAAAAATAATAGAATTCAAAATTCACCTAGATCGGAATAGAAACATTATCACCAAGTTATTAAAAATAACAAAGAATGACACACCCAGTGTTTTCGAACAAATTCAAAATGAAACCGTCACACTAAATATGGTTTTATGTAGTCCTATGGCCAAAATTTGATTGCCTACGGCTAATTTACAATTACGATCGCATGGACAAATATATCACTAACCAATCCAGAATAGTGGATGCAGGCACTGGTATAAATTGTGGTAATTAATAGATGTTATTCCATCGCGATTTTTTGTACTTTCTCATATATATTTGAAACCGTGTGTTACTAGAAACTTAGTTAATAATAGTAACGTTGTTCTATAATTATATATGGAAAATGCATTAAGTTTAGCTTATCTTAGTCATTCCCGATCTGACACATGGAGACGAGCTCAATTTTATGCATTATATGAGTAATGTACATTTTAGGTATAAATGGATAATGTCTTCCATCATGCAAGTATGGAATATTTAACTATATGTATATATATATATGCTATATATATACCATATATATATATATACATATATATATATAATCCTACACACGTGTCAAAAATGCTTTTAATACACTGGTAATAACCGCAAAGTGCGCTATGCATGTAGAGATGAACGATTACTAAAGAATCGAATCTAGGAGAATTTGTGACTAAACACAGCTGACAAGAGTTGCCAACTCAGATTGTTTATAACACGCTGGATTTGCTATATTGTGCTACGTAGTCAGTCTAGTTGTACAGATGAAATCGGATGCTTGTTCGTAGACTTTGGAATTCACGCACTCATTTATGAGCAGATTCAAAGGAGTCATTACTCTTGAGTGAATAAAATAAGCGATCGTCATTGCTAATAGAGAACCTTACAACTACTGAAATTTGCATGCGATATGATCCGATTGAATGGCAATTTGCAACCCTTGACTTTACATCTCTTTTCACACTGCTGCGAAATTGGGTTCTACTGAGGATATTGCAGCACCAGCGTTAGTCACAAGCGCAGTCCACGGGAGTCGATCGGTGACATCAAATGAAGACACATTTCCGACACGAATGCCTAATGATTTTACAATGAAACATTTGTAGAACATGATGGAAAAGTATAAGCTAACAATCATCAAAAATTCATATATGTATTAGTTATTGTGCACCTCGTAACAAGTTAATTCAATCATGACCAAAACGATAAATCAAAGACAGCATTAACGTAAAGTACAATCTCGTGCACATTCGTTTCGTGCCGGTATTACGCCCTTGACCCCCTATATATTTGAGTGAATAATGTGGGCAAATTGGGTGGTACAATATCCGTTACTAATGGGTAAACCCGTAGTAGTGAAGTTAAAAAAATATAAAATCTTCCATAATGCAACTTCAACGCTAACTCACTCTATATAATATATATACCGAGTCTGTAGAGGATACCAACATTATGGTTATTGTGTCAGTAACCCATGCCAACATAGTAGTATTGAAATGGTACGTGGTACTAACACTATGTTGTTATCGGGCACTGACACAATAACCATAGTGTTGGTATCCTTTACAGACTCAGTATATATATTATATAGAGTGAGTTAGCAATAAAGTCGCATCGTGGAAGACTTTATATGATGTTAGCTTTACTACTCCAGGTTTATACATTGGTATAGGAGATTGTACTGTCCCATCACCCAACATACCTCACTCAATTATATAGTGGATAAAGGGCCTAATAGCGGCTCCTACTGATAAGTCGCCAGTAAGCACGAAACGAATATGCAGGAGTTTATATTTTCCATTCTTGCTGTCTTTCTTTAAATCAAGTTTGCGAGCTAGAAGTAAACACCAAACAAATTGTATTTAACCAGTCGTTGAACAAGATAGGAAAACTACCGCCCGTCGTTTGCTGCCTTTGGTTTATGCGTCTGGTCATAATTGACCTAATTTGTTACTAGGTGCATATATATTAGTTGTCCACCATAAAAAATGTCTAACAGTCATCAAATATGCCATTATTGCTTATTAATACATAAGTAATAACGGCTCAGTGCGTTCTGCATGTAGATTTGCAAGATTACTGAAGAGTCGAATCCAAGAGAATTTGGAAATAGTGTTAACTCATTCGCATTTATTGTAATAATCACACTTCAAACCTTACGGATTTCCCGGTTTCTTTCAAGGTAGGAAACAAAAAATATTGACGAATTTGGAAAGCAGTAAATTAACAATTTCCTTTGCACACAGAATAAGAATTTTTACACGAATTAACTACAAGATCGTGAATTATGTTTTTTTGTGTTTATCTTATCGAGTGAACATCAAACGTCCAATTCGTTTTTGTATATTTCATAATGTAATCAAAATATACTTATTAATCTGCTTCTATATAAATTTTGCTTAATACATTAAATCATAATTGAAATGTAAATATTAATTGCCAGTACTAGCCTTGTAAGCATAGAATAAATGAATTTTGGTAACAAAAGTAAAAAACCGTTTCCATTATCAGCTCGAGCAAGTATAAGTACGAACGGAATAACAAATTAGTGTAGAAAATTGAAATATAATAGCTCCAGAAAATTTTAATGTAAAAGTTCAGACTCAGGCTCAACGATTTTTCATGTGATCAAGCTAGGAAACATGCTTCCACAAAGCTACGTGGACTAATCAATTTACGCCCCATTCACGCCAGACTAGAAGGCCTGAATCAACGTGAAGCCTGAATTGGATGTGGTGTAATTAATAAATAGATAGTAACCTGTTTAACTTAGACATCCTAATTCAATGCAAAGCTGGATTTGAATTTTAATTTTGTATCAATATCCAGAATAATTTGATTCTTTCTTTTATAAATAACTAAGAAATATAAAAATTGCTCATGCAACTTTTCAAAATTCAGGCAAAGTGTACTTATTGTCATTAATTAATAGAATAATCTGTTTCAATTAATCTTTATGATTCAATTCTCAGTTAGATTTCCCTTTTGATATTATATAAATGCCTTTGTTTAATTGTACATATTTGATGATTAAAAAGGAGTTATATATTTCATCTTTGTGGCAAAATTTTTTTCTTGGCTATGCCGTTGTAAAAAAGTAATATGCGTTATATAATAGTTTGTGTTTCAAAATAAATGCAATATAATATGTTAAAATTTACCGATGGTATGATAAGTAGAATAATAGGCAATATTATGTAGATTTTTCCCGAAGTTTATGATTCATTACGAAAGTTGAAAGATTTTAAAATGCTTTCCTTACCCATCTCCACGTAATTAAGCCTATCCTTTATATCACTTCATTAGCTTACTTCGCTTTTTGCCCATTCTTCTTGCTTGAAATGCTTCGAGTTTATGACATATAAATTGTTTTAAATAAATTTGGTTTCTTTTATTTATAATGATTAGTAATTTTAGTCCCTCAGCGAATTGTTTCATTTTATAATGACTATAGCAAACTTGTAAAAAGCATGCGTTTAGGAAATTCCAGTTTTCTTGTCTAAATATACGGCCGGAATATGGCGTAAAGAAGACACCTAGTACGTACAAACTCATCTATCAATAGAATAGCTAATATTCTTCATGATGACTGTAGAAAATTGGTCATTTTAAATTATCTAGCAAGATGTATGAGACCAACTTTTTATCTTTGTTAATAATAATTATAACAGTATAGATGCTTGTTTATTCTATGAAGCGCACAAAATATTATTGGTAAAACCGTTTTTTATCTGCTCATTGTTCCAGTAGTTTTCTTTTGCTAAAATATTTCGACTAAACTTATCGATAGCCTTCATCAGTTGCAATTTACATCACAAGTTTAACAAACGAAACTAATGAAGCAAGGAGCTTTTCCATTATCTGGATTGTCGTATACATCACTTTAGACTGATATTTCCAACAAACTACCGAGGTAGTTTTGCTGTACTGATTGGTGTTTACTTACAACTCTCCTCTGTTAGTTCTTTGGGCGCAGGAGTTTCAGCTTAGATTAAAGTGAGTAAAACAAGTTTTAATTATTTTCAGTTAACGGCTTATTTTGTTCATAAATCACACGAATGATTGTTTAAGGGAAGAATTCGGTTACAAGAAATGCTAACCATTCTTTTCTCCACAGGAGTGGCGCACTCCAGTGTAAAGTATATTCCTATCAGAAGGTTTTTTCATCATCTTTCCCCACTTCAGATGAAACGTCGTATTTATACCTTTAAACTGAAATGTTTTGCTGTGCTTTTGAATGGAGTGCAATTTTAAATTTAGTTTTAACATAATTTATGTAATCGAGTGATGAAACATTTTAACGTATTTAATTATAAGCGACTCATTATGGATAAAGTTTTCCAAGAAGAAAGTACCATCATAGCAGGATTGCGCAAACGGAAAGAATTTTATAAGCTGTCCGGTAAAAATAATGATTTTTGCTTACTTTGTTTTTTTTGTTATTGATAACTTACCTGCCCTATTTAATTGCAATATGTATTCAAATTAAAACCGAATTAATAAAGTTATGAGGAATATACTAAGGTGAAAAATATATTTGAAAAAATGATTTTTACAAATACTGAACTAATAGATATATATATATATATATATATATATATATATATATATATATATATATATATATATATATATTCTTTTGAAATACGAGCTTTAATAAAATTCATTGTACCCTTCCTGTGTGCAAAAACAAAAAGAAATTTTATCAGATATAAGAAACATTTCTTTCGCATGGTCTTCTCAAATATCTACTAATGAACATATCTTTATATATAAATTGGAAAGCAAAACAAGATAGAAATATGTGAACATAGAGAGAGTGTGAATATATATATATATATATATATATATATATATATAAACGCTTAAGATATATATCTTTGAACAGAGCCCCGAAAATAAGAAAAATATTATCCTCTTAATTACAAATACAATAAGCATAGCGTAAACTTGCATAGAATGGGATATGTTTTAGAAGGGCCCTCTCGTGGGCCAAATTCTTTTTTATCAATTGGAATATAATTTCATAAATATGCCGAAATAAGGCAGGTATGCTTCTCATATCAGGAAATAGTAGTCATTGATACGAAACAAGCAATAAGTATACAGCAACTAGGGCGCAATATCTATTAACATAATATTGAAGGTACTGCACAGGGCATGCGTGTTATTCATCAAAACATGCGCAAAAGGGTACATTAAAATGCCGAATATGTGATAATTAAATCAGACGAACTCCAAAAATGTCATGTGTACACCGTTTGCTTATCCAACCTCGTCACTATTGTCGATACAGTTACTGATACGAATTTTAATGCAATTGCGTTTATTATTAATAATAGTACATCTATAATAGATAATATCGCACATATGAAAACGGCAACTCTTGGAATGCAAGTCAATAGGAGAAAAAGCGTGGGTTTCGGACGGCAATGTCTGGTAATTCTTAAAAAATGCTTGAAAAGTAACAAATTGTTTTAAATTGGCTATAACGAAGGAATGCCTGCCGTTTCTGCTGCTGGTGGGTTATCTCACAGTTCAAATTTTCCTTGAATCTTTCAATAATACCTATTGCTTATTTTGTGACATATAGCTTATTTATATAACGGGTATAGCTAAATAAATCACTTTCAAATTATTTGCATGAAAAAATATCAGTTCTTATAGCATCACTGTCATATCAACTGTAGAAACTTAGGCGTAGTGAATATAACAAAACCAACTCTAAGTATTTATTATATTATTTACTGCGTTTTTGTCCGTTATTGTGGGATTACGTTTAAAATTACATTCCTTATGCGCCATTACGAGCAACGACTAACTTATGAGCCATGATTTCATCAAGCTCAGTTAGTTAGGCAAATTTATTTGTCAGTGGCTACATAAATTTGGGACGCCGACCTCAAGACAAAAGGGAGTAATCTTGTAAGAACTAAAACAGGAAATACTTATTACCTTTATTCTGCTGTAAAAACAATGCAAATTCTATTAGGCACAAAGCGGACTGCACCTGCAAAAAGAACAATTACATATAGACCAAACAGAATGTTTTAAATGCAGCGCAAAACACAAACTCCATGCAGTTAACAAATAAAATATTGCCTTAAACTATCGTTGATTGCGCAAGTGGTAATAACATTTATTTGAGTCAAGTTTGCTAACTTGATATAAGCACCAATCCATGTATATATTTATTTTCAGTACAAGCTAAGCATTGTAATAGTTATCAAAGGCAAATCATCCAGTAGACCTGTTTCGTTCTTATTAGGATCACTTCTAGGATTATTCAGAACATTTTCATTGAAAAGGTTTCTACCTGGGCACGTTTGTTTCGGAGTTTGTGACCCGAACCACGGAGACACTCTGCTACCCTCTACAAACAATTATCAGTTATGTACTAATTAATGGTTTCCTCCAAGTGGAGCCTATGTGGCACATCCTTAGGCCCAAAGTTCCAATAAACTAAAACAAATATACCACTATAGAACAAAACCCGAACCACTTCTGGAAACTGTATTGAATTGAAGATTGCCATAATTAAGCATTAACTCATTGGACACGTAGCGATATAAATGAAATTAAAACAATGTTTCAAGCCTGATTTTAACACTTGTCATATTTCTATACAGATGTCAGTATGAAATTAATAATAATGTAAAAAAGTAAAGGAAATTTATCCTGTAGACCATTTTCGTCATTATTGTGAACTATTCAAGTAATGTGTAGAATTTTTGACGAGGAAAGGACACTCACCCGGAAACGTTTGATTCCGAGTTTCTGATTCTATCCTTTGCGCCGCTCTTTCGCATAAAACGCACGATTCATAGCTGGGTACTAACTAAAGCTTTCTAATATTCTTTCCTGCAGGTGTAACATATCTGGTATTTCGTTAGACACAAACATCCAACGAGGCAACACAAAACTCTCATCAGAGATTACGCATAAGCTAATTTTTGAATTGTTATTTATAGCAATATGTATATAATTTTAAATAAAATCATTGATTGCGAGACTGGTAATAGCGTCGCATTAAACTTTATTTAGTATAAAATTGAAAATAATATGTAGTGCATGGTATGAAGGTAAACTGAATAGAGTCCCAGATTCCGAAGCAGAAGTGCACAGGGTGGTACCATCTGCTAAATCGGCTATTTCTTCTCGTTAAATTCGAACAGGATGCCCGGTGAGCACAACTGCCTCATACATACTTCACAAGGTGAGGTCTGAAAATTTGACTTTCAGTGAATACAATAAGGTGGCACGTGGTTTCCACACGTAGAAAAACCTAAACTGTAGCATTAGCAATGATATTGGCAAAATCAAATTCACTTAGGCAGAATAGCAGGCAAAACAAAGATGTATCGCAAATCAGGACTAGTATAGCAGATTGCGAAAGGTATTTCAATGATATTGGCATCACATAAACCCACTTGGGTAGTACGGCACCATGAGGAAAAAGCGAACAATGACTTCTTCGAAATGGACAAACGTGCCAATTCGCGTCAGACAGACGATGCGCATAGCGTAGATTAGCAACTATCTCATATACATTCACACACCTGATAGGTCAGAACCTACACCTATTGGGTGTCTATAATAAATTACGAACACTGGTTCATTCATTTATTTACTGAAAAATTTGGAGTCAATGCGAAATTCTGATTTTTGTGTTGTCAAGTTAGGCCAAAATATTACATCATCATCAATCACTGAAATAATACTAATTAAATATACTTTTTAATATTAAATAAGGGTTCTTCTTCCTGCCAAAATTTTACAAAATTTGCAAAGAAGAACACTACTTATTTTTTATTCCTCGTAAATACAACAATTTAATTTTGTATTACACAACATCGCCAATTCGTGTCCATTTAATGTTTATTCATCAGATTTTGTACACATTATACTCCAACTAGTTTAAATAATAGTCTTCATTTGAATGTAAAATAATATTGCAAATTTTGTATCTCTTAAAACACATATAAATTTATTGGTTTCGTATTCTTGATATTTTAAGCAATGGCAATATCAGTGGTTACAAAGCAGAGCTGTTTCTTGATACGATGATTTTCTTCCATATTGTGTCAAATTCGAGTTGTTAAATTCTACCTGAATTTTATCAGTATTTGTTAAAGTATAATTTGATGATTGAGAAATAAAGCTAGACAAATATATTCAGTTGTTTATCGGCTAAAACATGATTAGAATAATTTTACGGCTTAGGGGATAACAAGTGTTCCCTGATTTGGAATGCAAATTTGATCTATAACATTTATTTCTCTTTTAAGCATTGTACATCTAAGATCATGAATGTAAGGCATTGCTAGACTGACCTAATCACTTTGTACCGACTTACACAAATTGTAATTGCTCATAGAAAAGATGAGAAGACAGTTAACGAAATGCGAAAATACATTCATACATATTCCAACAATTGCTTATTTTATACAGAAAGGCTTCCAGTAAAGAATGTTGAATTATAAATCAATTGTCTAACAACCGTCAATTGTGGTATCAGCTCGAATGTAAATCTACATTCATGATCGTATACATGAAATTATTGATTTATTTCGTTTCACACTGACATAATCACTGGTATTTCTTAATGCATGTATGTAGATATAAGAGTGTTGTTTGTATGTAAATATATTCAAACTTATGTATTAATTTAAAACTGTATGGCTGTGCGTATTTATAAATTTATTTATGCCTCTAAGTATGTTTTCATATGCGTATAATCATTAATGTAGTTCGATAATTCTGTATATATATATATATATATATATATATATATATATATATATATATATATATATATATATATATATATATATATATTGTATTTATGTATGTAAGGGTTCATGTATGATTAGTTGTATTTATCTATTGATGTATGATTTTATGTATTTAATTATGAATTTATGTTTATCTATATAATGAATGATTTTATGTATAGAGGTATATTTGTATGTATGTATGTATGTATGTATGTGTGTATGTATGTATGTATGTGTATGTATGTATGTATGTATGTATGTATGTATGTACGTATGTATGTATTTATGTATGTAGGTATGTATGTATGGATGTATCCATGTGTGTATATATGTATGTATGTATGTACTTTTTTTGTTTGTTTTTATGTATGTATGTATGTATTTTTTTGTTTATTTGTATGTATGTATGTATGTAGGTTTTTATATGCATGTAATTATGTAATTATGGATATATATAAAAATGTATTTATCTATCCATGTATGTATATATGTATATAAATGTGTTTATGTATGTGTGTATTTATGTATGTATGTATGTATATATTTACGTATGTATTTTTTTATGTATGCATGTATGCTTGTATGCAAATATGCATGTACAACAGTTGGATACTCTTTTTGTTCGGTGATCTAATATATATGCAGTTATGCATTAAGTGTTGCGCACCCAGTAAGAAATTAGTTCAAATATAATTAAATGGATTAACCAAAATTTGCATGAACGAAACGTAGATTCCCATGTGCAGATTCGTCTCATGCTTTCTGGCGACTCATCATTAGGAGCTGATTTTACGCACTATACCCACTGTATAATTAGGTAAGTAATGCGGGACAACTGTACGGTGCAGTCTCCCATACGAATTAAAACTACGCGGCATAGAAAATGTGTTGATGCTTTTCTTAGTTTGAGACAAATTTATTTGTGGCTTAAATGGAAGAAAGGCTCATTAAAGAATGAAGCTATTTAAGAACAGAATGTGTAAAATACGCAAAGTTTGAAATAAGAGATATAGTTGACTGTTAAAGGTGCAAGTTCGGACAATAAAATAGTTTATTATGCCTACCAGAAAATAGATAATCTAAACGTCTTGCAAAATTAACAAAATTTGTGTACAGATCTAGGGAAAATTTATTTTATTTATATTTTGTTAAATAAATGGACAAAATGTTGATATTTCAGCGTGGTTTATAAATTTTTATAGATCAATACGCCACAAAGATACACATATGCGTAATACAATAAAATATTGCGAAAATGTGTTTTACTGTTTTATTTTATTATAAAATCCTATGAAATATGCATTTAAATATTAGATATGGCATAACTAACTACAGGTAAACATATAAAGCAATCTATGGACGGGTCACAGTTGACATCGATATATGGCCAATCTACTTTATGTTTGTCTTTCTTGTTAACTGGCCTCAACTACTTATGGCCTATAAACGTCCACGGAACTTTTCAGACGATTTTTTATTAAATAAAAATTACAACGAGCTAGATTGTGTTTGTGGCTGAGAACTAATATGTAAAAAAATTATGTAATAGTTGTTGCGCACCTAGTAACAAATTAGTTTAATTATGACCAGAAGGATAAACCAATGACAGCATGAACGGAAAGTATAATCTCGTGCACATTCGTTTCGTACTTACTGGCGACTCATCAGTAGGAGCCGGTAATGTAGCGTCCTGTTTTCCCGCATTTCCCACACAAATATATAGTGGTTAAAGGGCGTAATGCCGGCTCCTACTGATGAGTCGCCAGTAAGCACGAAACGAATGTGCACGAGATTATAATTTCCGTTCATGCTGTCTTTGGTTTATCCTTCTGGTCATAATTGAACTAATTTGTTACTAGGTTTGCAAAACCTAATACGTAATTGCAAATATACATTAGTTCTCCATCACAATCAGTTTCTAACTGTTCTATATTTAATTGAACGATGTCATGATTACCGCAAAATGTGATAACTGATGTTGATCAAGGCCAGAATGTATAGTTTTACTGGAGTAGCAGCTGCTCGGAAATAGTTGTAATTCTCAATTTTGTTGAACTATGTCATACCTTAAAATCCATCATGGTGGTACCATGTACCGACTCGGCAAGCATATTGTTAGCACCATGTATCTTTCGGTACTATTATGTTGGTATCAGGAACTGGCACAATAGCCATAGTGTAGGTATGCTTTACAAACGCCGTGTATATATTATATATTGTGAGTTAGCGTTGAAGTCGCATTGTCGAGACTTTATATGACGTTTACTTTACTACTGCAAATTGACACATTCATATGGGAGATTATAGCGCCTTATTTTCCCACATTCCTCACAAAAATATATAGTGGGTAAAAGGCGTAATACCGGCTCCTACTAATGAGTCGCTAGTAAGCACGAAACGAATTTGCACAAGATTATATTATCAGTTCATGCTGCCTTTGGTTTAACTTTATGGTTATAAACGAACTAATTTGTTACTAGGTTTGCAACATCTAATTCATAATTACAATGAGCTTTCTATGTACTTAGGCACTGAGCGCTATCTAAACATACACGCTTTTGATAGAAAAATTAGATATAATGAATTGTAAGATCTTTGGAAATGGTTTTTGTTTAATCAGTTAGAAGAATTGAAGCAACCATAAATTTGTGTTGCCTGATTATGGCCTTCTTCAACATAAGTTAGCAATTTTTAGGTTGATGATGATGATATACAACTCTGCTAACTAAACTGATAATATCTTCTAAATGTTGAAATTAAAAAAACATTTACAATTTTCAGCTAAACCTGTATTATTATTTTATTGTTCTGAATGTTCTCTTTTTTAAATGGAATCCTTTCATTCTTTCCGCTTACTAAAAGGTTTCACCGTTACAGAATTGGCTCTGATTAGTATAAAGTAAACAATTGCCTAGTCAAACAATTTTTCGGAGAACTAATGTATGTGCAATTGTATATTAGGTGTTGAGCACCTAATAACGAACTAGTTGGAATGGAAAAAGATTGATAAACCAAAGTCAGAATGACCGATATGTTTACTCTCATGCGTAAATTCGTTTCGTGCTTACAGGCATCTCATCAGTAGGATCCGGTAGTACGCCCTATACCTACTATACCTTTGGGTGAGGAATGTGGGAAAATTGGACGTTAAAATCTCCTTTTAGAATGTGCAAACCGGCAGTAGTAGATGTAACTTCATAGAATGTATTCTACAATGCGACTTCAAGGTCAACTCACTATAAATAATATATATACCGAGTCAGTAAAGGATATCAAAACTATCTCTGTTCAGTCAGTTACTCATACCATAACTATATTTGCCGAAAAATTACATGGTACCAGCACAATGGATTTCATAGATTTTTGCTCCAGCAATTCCCTACACTCTGGTTTTGATCCTTTCTTATATTTCTAATTAAAGTGTAACTTTCACTTGTTGCATTGTAATGTTAATCTTGAACGGTGTGCAACTTTATCTTGGAAGTTTAAGTGTTCTTGGCAGACTATTATTATTCATTTAAAAAAATGTCATAAAATTTTTTTAGCATTTCATAAATAATCCAACGTGTTTCGATATTTTATCTAGAGTTTCACCTTTTCATAGAAACATAGTGTTTGTAAGGTTATACTGTGTGAAGTTGTTTGGTTATATCGAGTTTGACAACATGACTGATGCATGGAGTCCTAATAGCAGACTAAGAGTAATTATGCGTAGATTCATAGCCTATCAAGTCGTCTTCCTATTTCGAGAGATGATGAGAAATTGAATATTTGGTAAAACTTTTGAACAGCTACGATATGCAGATTAATGTTGCTAAATGTTATCGTTTAATAATGCTGAAATAACTGTTCAGCTTTAAAGCTGTATACCCTATGCAGGACAGAAAAATTTAACAAATAACAAAATGGAGACAGAATCTATCTAGAAAATTTTTCAATGTTATATTAATCTGATAAAGTAAGTATCATTAAATTTAATTTTTATTTTGTTTTCACCGAAAACGAATCCTTCGAGAGCTCAGCTTCGTTATATGTTAAACTTATATTTCTTCGACTAGCATTGATGCCTCTGCGTTATTCTTTTCCGCAGTCATCCACAGAGCTCGTTCAATTTTCACACAAACGGAAATAGAGCAAATGCAATCAAAACATATGTATCTCTCTTTTCCAACACCTCATTAACTTCTAAACATTAATATAACCTATAATTAACTATTTCTAATGCCTCTATAACGAATAAACACATACAGTCACACAAAGACACACACACACACAGACAAATATATAAAAACGACTGTATCATTTTTCGTTTAGATACACGCATATAAAGTAGCACTACTTTAAAAGGCGTATCGAGTAAACACTATTATAAAGTTAATTAAACTAGGCTAATTAGACGAGTCCTTTTTAATTGAATTGGTGTTAAGATTACATCCCCATAAATCAAGTCTCTCTACATCTACTTATATTTATCAAATTGATGTCTATTAAACAATGTCAGATAATAGGCTGTTAAATTGCATTCTTTGAAAATGAACATTTTTGTAATGGCAGATTTAGACTCGTATATACGTACAAACATGTAAATCGATAGATTAATTAATTCCGACTTGTTAGATAAGTAAGGTTGTTGACGTTAGCTTTCTAAGAGGGAAAGACGTTAGAGTAAATTAAGCTTGCTATCCGCGAATGAAATTGCAAACTGAGGCTAATGAAAAAGCATACACAGGTCGAATAGCAATGGCAAGTGAAATGAGAGAGCAAAAAAAGGCGAATGAGTTAAAGGATAATTAAAGAAATCGGGAAACGGGGTCATGCATAAACAGATACTTAAGACATAATTTCAGAAGAATTATAATGCGTTTAACAAAATGAAATAGAATTTAAATGATGCCCTATTAACCATAGAAATCAAATATACGAAATACACAAAATTGAAATTATAACGTGAAATACATATTCGTTGTTCCATCACAAATTTAATCTCTGAAAATTTAACTCATCAGATTCATATGGTCTACTTCTCCTGCTAAACGCTTGTGCCTCTTTGAATATTGAGGATAGCGATTTGTCAACTTTTGATAAATTAGAAATATTACTACCCGATTTCATTTTAATTGACTCCGAATTTATTTATCTATCGAATTACTTGTTTTTAAGTTGACATGAGTATAGATATGCGATTAGAAGAAAACGTTCTGACGCGTTTCGTCTTTTATTAATCATCATCAAAGAATGACGGCAAACTGTCGACCGAGGTTTAAAGTGCATTGCCTACATAGGAACAGCCAAATTAGATTTGTGATCCTCCACCCTAAATGTCTTGGATACGTTGCTTTTAACTGGAATTGTCAGCTGCTCAACAAATCTCTGTTGTGAAATTAGTTACATACAATGAGATTGGTGTTTTTTTATCAATGAAGCCAACCTGAATTAGATACATGTTATCACCTCGCGCGCATTTATTGATTTGTTAATTGTGAACTTAGTACTTTTTATAAAACAATAACGGAAAATTCAATTTTACAATAATCTTTGCAAACGACACTATAGGAAAATGACATGAATATATGTTTTGTAAGTTTACATGGTTTAATGGATGGAATGTGTATCGTTGATTGAAATAATGCATAAAACTAAAATTTACGCGCTTTATGGATTAAATAAATTGTGAATAAATCGTATATTCATTAGCGTTTGAAAAAGTATCAGAAAAGTCAAACTTAAGCAGTAGGATTTCGACTGTATCGGACACTTAGCTATAGTCATCGGAATTTTCATTTTACATGGATGAGTTGCAGGATTCTTAGCAAAATACATCCTGGTAAAAATCCCAGACGCTGCATTTCTGATAAAAACACGTTAAAGTCTCAATAAAGAAACAATATATCTTCCACCAATTGCAAGCTGGTATAATATTTAGATGATATTGACAGAATATCCATATTCAAATTCTGCCGTTATACTTTTTTTAAACATTTTTTCTAAGATGGCTTGATGTCTTGCATGGATTAGGAAGATCAAGAGTAGCTAGTCAAAATTCTTGATAGCAAGCACCAGAAAAAGCTGACTTTATAACAACAAATGATTCAGAATTCAAAATAAGGTCGAATTCCGGCTTCACTGGCGTGGGGAATAAGTTGAAAGACACAAAGCTGCTGCAATTCTGTCAAATACTTGAAGAGGCCTCAATTAAGCCAAGGCGGACTTTTTGCCATTCTCAAAATGCGAATTTGTGGAACGTTTAGATTATGTCAGTAGTATATATATATATATATATATATATATATATATATATATATATATATATATATATATATATATTCAAATCTACATTTATTTAATTATTACTCTCCCAGAATTGGTTTGGTGTCTGTTTTACACATGACATTTCAAGCTTCAATCGAAAGCGATTTCAAATAGGATCTTCCTGAAAGGAAGAGTGAATATAAAAACTAAGTTGGTTAATAGTTGGAAATTGTGTAAATGCGCGACTTCAGCGGCCTAACGGCCAAGTTGCATGGCTCTGAAGTAGCCAAAATACTTTTTAGCAAAACTGATTCTTAAAGAACAATTCAAAGCATACTGGGCTTTGGGCACACAAAAGGAAATATATTTCACTATTCATTTCAAAAGGAACGCAACATCGGAAGTATTTATTAAGAAGAACTGAAAAAGAAATTACTTCGATTTTTAAAAGCCCAATTTATGTTGTCTTACACAACAAAACACCTGCTAAGCTGAATTGTACAGTATAAGCTATATACACATATGACATAGCTGACCCATTATGTACACACTATTCTTTGTTCATACTGACAAATCTATGTACTCAAAGAGTCAAGTGCCTATATCAAGATTGATACCTGGATAATTGTAATTGTTATCACCACCCATTAGCAAACAATGTTCGCTTATTTATATATATATATATATATATATATATATATATATAAACATATATATATATATATATATATCATATAGCTGTCCAGTGCTCAATGTAGACCGGATTAGCCAATTACAAAGCAAGTGAATTCAAGAAAATTTTATCCTAAATACAGCTGGTATAGAAATTAACGTTCCTGGAATTGCGAGCATATTGTTTATAGCAAATGAGATCCTAAATCAAGCGGATTTCCAGGTGTTTTTCAAAGCAAAAAATGGTAAAGAATTACGCACAGCGCAGGCTGGTTTCTGCAACATGCGTAATGCTCAGCTGAATAAATAAAAGTAGTTCATGTATGATTGGAATACAGTCTGGGGACTTGTAAGTGACTGTGTGTGCGTGGTTGTCCGTGTCTCAGCGTGTAAGTTTCACGCTTCCCGTTTATTGTCGTTTAATTTATGCGTTTGATCCACCTACGTTCACCTTGCTTTCCAACATATATGACTTTATATTTTGGATTGGATATTGCAGTCGAGTTGAGCACCGGCGAGAAGTATTTTGTGCTTCCTAAGTTTTGTGTAGCAAGCTTTATTTTAAGTTTATTCGTCTTTTCATGATTTCATCTTCAAATCAACGTTTATGTGTAATTGCTGTGCATAATAATACAGACGTGCACATAAAATATATAATTACGAAATGTAGATTATCAGAGTATCTTTAGAAATTAAGAACATTAAGTGTCTGTGTATTTTAGTTGTGTAAATTTTGTTGTTGTAGCTGAAACTGTTCTTAGGTATTTGATTTTATGTTCATTTTTTACTTTTTATTCGCATTACTTGTTCTTGATTTTTTTTGGTGATGATGCTGTTGTTTTCGTGATTTCTCATTTATTGTAGTTGATTTTGTTTCAATTTCAATTGAACAAAATTGTTTTGCTGTTAACGTTGAAGATCATCGTCGTTGTATTCCTTGTTTGATTTCTTTCTTGGCGGCAATAAATACGTTTTTGTTACTTTTGATTTTTGTCTCTTTTTTGGAAATTAATTACATTACGTGACTGTGTATTATCTTTGTGTAAAAACATTGTAGATTTTGTTGTTGAAGCTGAAGCTGTTCGTAGTTTGTTGATTTTGTTTGTTTTTTCTTTACATTTTGTTCGCATTACTTGTTCTTGCATTTTTGCGTTGATGATGCTGCTGTTTTCGTGATTTCTCATTTATTGTGGTTAATTTTGTTTCAATTTCAATTGAGCAAAGTTGTTTTGCTGTTAACGTTGAAGATCATCGTCGTTGTATTCTTTCCTTGATTTCTTTGTAGGCGGCAATGAATATGTTTTTGTTACTTTTGATTTTTGTCTCTTTTTTGGAAATTAATTACATTACGTGACTGTGTATTATCTTTGTGTAAAAACATTGTCGATTTTGTTATTGTAGCTGAAGTTGTTCGTAGTTGATTGATTTTGTTTGTTTATTCTTTACAGTTTGTTCGCATTACTTGTTCTTGCATTTTTGCGTTGATGATGCTGTTGTCTTCGTGATTTCTTATTTATTGTCGTTTACTTTGTTTCAATTTCAATTGAGCAAAGTTGTTTTGCTGTTAACGTTGAAAATCATCGTCGTTTTATTCCTTGTTTGATTTCTTTCTTGGCGGCAATCAATATGTTTTTTTTACTTTGATTTTTATCTCTTTTTTGGAAATTAATTACATTACGTGATTGCGCATTATCTTTGTGTAAAAACATTGTCGATTTTGTTGTTGTAGCTGAAGCTGCTCGTAGTTGGTTGATTTTGTTTGTTTGTTTTTTACTTTTTATTCGCATTACTTGTTCTTGATTTTTTTTTGGTGATGATGCTGTTGTTTTCGTGATTTCTCATTTATTGTGGTTGATTTTGTTTCAATTTCAATTGAACAAAATTGTTTTGCTGTTAACGTTGAAGCTCATCGTCGTTGTATTCCTTGTTTCATTTCCTTCTTGGCGGCAATGAATATGTTTTCGTTACTTTTGATTTTTGTCTCTTTTTTGGAAATTAATTACATTACGTGACTGTGTATTTTTTGTGTAAAAAAATTGTCGATTTTGTTGTTGTAGCTGAAGCTGTTCGTAGTTTGTTGATTTTGTTTGTTTATTCTCCACATTTTGTTCGCATTACTTGTTCTTGCATTTTTGCGTTGATGATGCTGTTGTTTTCGTCATTTCTCATTTATTGTTGTTGATTTTGTTTCAATTTCAATTGAGCAAAGTTGTTTTGCTGTTAACGTTGAAGATCATCGTCGTTGTATTCCTTGTTTGATTTCTTTCTTGGCGGCAATGAGTATTTTTTTGTTAATTTTGATTTTTCTGTTTTTTTTTGGAAATTAATAACATTACGTGACTGTATATTATCTTTGTGTAAAAACATTGTCCGTTTTGTTGTTGTAGCTGAAGCTGTTCAAAGTTTGTTGATTTTGTTTGTTTATTTTCTACTTTTTATTCGCATTAGTTGTTCTTGATTTTTTTTGGTGATGATACTGTTTTTTTTCGTGATTTCTCATTTATTGTGGTTGATTTTGTTTCAATTTCAATTGAACAAAGTTGTTTACTGTTAATGTTGAGGGATCTCATCGTCGTTGTATTCCTTGTTTGATTTCTTTCTTGGCGGCACTGAATATGTTTTTGTTACTTTTTATTTTTGTCTATTTTTTTATCAATTAATTACGTTACGTGACTGTGTATTATCTCTGTGTAAAAACATTGTCGATTTTGTTGTTGTAGCTGAAGCTGTTCGTAGTTTGTTGATTTTGTTTGTTTATTCTCTACATTTTGTTCGTATTACTTGTTCTTGCATTTTTGCGTTGATGATGCTGTTGTTTTCGTCATTTCTCATTTATTGTGGTTGAATTTGTTTCAATTTCAATTGAGCAAAGTTGTTTTGCTTTTAACGTTGAAGATCATCGTCGTTGTATTCCTCGTTTGATTTCTTTCTTGGCGGCAATGAATATTTTTTTGTTAATTTTGATTTTTCTTTTTTTTGGATATTAATAACATTACGTGACTGTGTATTATCTTTGTGTAAAAAGATTGTCCATTTTGTTGTCGTAGCTGAAGCTGTTCGTAGTTTGTTGATTTTGTTTGTTTATTTTTTACTTTTTATTCGTATTAGTTTTTCTTGGTTTTTTTTGGTGATGATACTGTTTTTTTTCGTGATTTCTCATTTATTGTGGTTGATTTTGTTTCAATTTCAATTGAACAAAGTTGTTTTGCTGTTAATGTTGAGGATCATCGTCGTTGTATTCCTTGTTTCATTTCCTTCTTGGCGGCACTGAATATGTTTTTGTTACTTTTGATTTTTGTCTATTTTTTTATAAATTAATTACGGTACGTGACTGTGTATTATCTTTGTGTAAAAACATTGTTGATTTTGTTGTTGTAGCTGAAGGTGTTCGTAGTTTGTTGATTTTGTTTGTTTATTCTTTACATTTAGTTCGCATTACTTGTTCTTGCATTTTTGCGTTGATAATGCTGTTTTTTTCGTGATTTCTCATTTATTGTGGTTGATTTTGTTTCAATTTCAATTGAGCAAAGTTGTTTTGCTGTTAACGTTGAAGATCATCGTCGTTGTATTCTTTCATTTATTTCTTTCTTGGCGGCAATGAATATGTTTTTATTACTTTTGATTTTTGTCTCTTTTTTGGAAATTAGTTACATTACGTGACTGTGTATTTTCTTTGTGTAAAAACATTGTCGATTTTATAAGCAATACAATAAAACAATAATTGATTGCGCGGGTGGTGGTATCAATTCTTTAAATCAAGTTTGCGAGCTTGAAGTAAACACCAATCCCATTGTTTTGTTGTTCGACGACTGGTTAAATACAATGGGATTGGTGTTTACTTCTAGCTCGCAAACTTGATTTAAAGAATTGTCGATTTTGTTGTTGTACCTGAAGCTGTTCGTAGTTTGTTGATTTTGTTTGTTTATTCTTTACATTTTGTTCGCATTACTTGTTCTTGATTTTTTTTGGTGATGATGCTGTTTTTTTTCGTGATTTCTCATTTATTGTGGTTGATTTTGTTTCAATTTCAATAGAACAAAATTGTTTTGCTGTTAACGTTGAAGATCATCGTCGGTGTATTCCTTGATTGATTTCTTTCTTGGCGTTTTGGTAGTCTTTTTTAGAAATTTATTGCGTCTGTTTACTTTGCCCTTGGGGGTAATGTTTATTTGTTGTTGCAGATGTTCATCCCAGAGATTACGATTTGAATTTTCGACGAAGATGTTGCTGATGTTAGTGATGATGATGATGATGTTGTCTTTCTTGTGATGTTTGGGCCAGATAACATTGTATTTTGTTACAGTTGTGGATGCTGGAGATGATGTTGTTTCAGCTCTTTGTTTAAAACATTTATTTATTAATTTTTGTTTTTGATGTTTTCTTTTTCGTTGAAATTGTTTGTGATGGTGTTGGTCATTTAAAAAATGTTTTCGATGTTGGTTATTTTATTGATAACGTAATTTGTGGTGTTTGAAAAACAGTATTTGCCATTCCTATTGTGGAAGTTTTCATTTTTGTTAGTTTAATGTTGTAGTTTTTGCTGGTTTCGGTAATTATTTTGTTATTTATTTCGTTCTTTTGACGTTGGTGTTGTTTTTTGTTTGTTTTTTCTTTTTCATGCTCGTCCTACTTTGGTTAATTTTCCATTTGTTGTTTTAAAATTCGGTTGGAAATGCCTTGTTGTGTTACATTATGTTGGCATTGATTTTGGTTATTATGTTTATTTTTGCCACGCAGTTGTTGATATAACTTTATTTGTATTTTTTTCTATTTTGGTATCTTGTTATTTTTTACAAACATATTTTAACACATAGGCCAATAAAAATTAATTCTAGGGCTTTCCTTTCACCGATTATAAAATTTAGTAGGCATATTGACAGAAAATTCTTTTTTTGTCAGTTGCAATTTTTTTACAAAAATAGATTTTTACATCTTCTTTAACAGTTGACTAAATTAGACAAATCCAATGGGGAGAGTAAGTCAGACTACTTCGTCATTGTTTTCCTTCTGAAATAAGTAAGTTTTTATACTTGGCAAGATTTTATTATTTGCAAAATTTATCAAGTTAATATAACTCTGAAAATAGAATACATAAGAATTTTCCTCAAGGGTATTATTGAAAATATTATCATTTTCCAATTCGTATGGCTTCTATGTCGTAAGATTATGTTTTGCTTATATTTTAACAAAAATAATTCAAAACGTGTTAGTATGTGTAGTTTGCACTAGCTTGACTGAGGGTTATGAATGGGTCAAATAAATTTTTATTTTTAATTTTTAATCAAGTTTTGCGATCTTGACCTATTAAGTACATACATTTGTCAGTATAAACTAAGTATTGTATAGTGTGGAAAAAGGTAATTCATCCAGTAGACCGGTTTCGTCCTTATTGGGAACTCATCACGTAATGTCAAGAATTTGCCGCTGAAAGGGCCTAGGTACTTATTTTAATACAGTATGTTTCTGCCGAGTATTTATAATTCCTTGCATAACTATGAATTTCATATTAATACGACCTTTTTGCTTAGTTAACATTTCTGACGATCGTATTACTTACCGGTACTAATAACTCCGGTAAGACAATATATTCATATCAAATATACCTTCTAGAGTGCAAAATATGCGTTTCCAGTGTATCGAGTAAAGTTTTCCCTAGCTTCTTATTATTATTAATGTTTTAATGCCATTTATTTTGTGAGATAAAGGATTCAAATTTAAATTGAAGCAGAATACCGTTGTTAGTATTTCTTTCGAACTCATTTATTTCAAATTTACCACCATTCATGATAAGCTTCGCGTCTGAGAATGTCAATATCTCGTCTTTTTCTTTTCTATGGCAGAAGCGAGAGTTTCTACATCCTTTCATGAATATGATATAATATCAAAAAATTCTCATACAAACATACCGAAAGCTACGTTCGTTTTAAGGTCTTTCTATCCAGGAAAGTGGTAACGGTAATAATTTGTGGATTTTTATCAGGACCACCACAATACGATATAAAACTTCTTAAATAAGTTCAATTAAGTGGAGTAAATCTAGAAATTAACCATTTCCATTAAATGCAATATAGATATTTTGCTTCGTCTAGAATTTCAGAGTATTTGTTAGAATTTTTCTTTAAAAATCTCAATGTCAGTGTCGCCGTAATTTTTTATAATATCGCTACGCATCCAAAAATAACATAATATTAATTTCTATTTTATAAAATTTTCTTACCTTGTCAGTTGACTAGTGTTTGCATTAATATGCGCGGCATATATTGAATTTGTTATGGTATTAGTACCATGTACCTTTTCGGTACTACAATGTTGGTATCGGTTACTAACAAAATAGCCATAGTATTAGTATCCTTTGCAGACTCGGTATATATATATATATATATATATATATATATATATATATATATATATTTATATATATATATATATATATATATATATATATATATTTACATTGAATAGTGTGAGTTAGCGTTGAAGTCGCATTATCGAAGACTTTATATGATGTTAGCTTCACTATTGTAGGTTTACACATTCGTCTAGGAGATTTACCGTCCTATTATCCCACATTCCTCTCCCAAGTATATAGTGGTTAAAGGGCGTAATATTGGCTCCTACTGCTGAGTCGCCAGTAAGCACGAGAGCTGGACCATGAGATTATACTTTCCGTTCCACCATCCTGTCTTTGGTTTTATCCTTCTGGTCTAGCTTGAACTAATTTTTTACAGAGAAGCCATAGTGTTGGTACCATTTTGCAGATTCGTTATATATATATATATATATATATATATATATATATATATATATATATTATATAGAATGAGTTAGCTTTTAAGTCGGGTTACCGAAGACTTTATATGATGTTAGCTTCACTATTGCAGGCTTACACATTTTTATAGGAGATTGTATCGTCCCATTTTACCACATTCCTCACCCAAATATATATTGGTTAAAGGGCGTAATACCGGCTCCTACTGATTAGTCGCCAGTAAGCATGAAACGAATGTGCACGAGATTATACTTTCCGTTCATGCTGTCTTTGGTTTATTCTTCTGATCATATTTGAAATAATTTTTTACTACATGCACACCATCTAATACGAAATTTAAATTATTTGTATCCTTTTCCGGAGGCCTTTTTGCTACCTTAACCTTTCCCATATGGGTTACATTTTTAGATAGAGGACAGAGTTTGAAAATAGTTAATAAGGCCACGATTGCGAAAAGCTTTTTGTGCAGAAGTTTAGTTTTTTATTAAAAGATAAACAACCATTTTCGTGCTGTATGACCGATCCAACGCATTCAGAATTTGTTTATGTAAACCTGGCACTCGTAATTTCTAATACTGTTTTATTCTACTTCAATTCTATATGTCAATCTTTTTACTTTTATTCAGTCCCGGTATAAATTTAAAATTCGCTGATTTTAATCATGCTTCTAAATGAATAGCAAAGTACATTCAATTAATAACGTTTATCATCGATTCCTTGATTTATGTATGAATAGACTCAAACATGATATATTGAATTTCTTTGTTAATTGTGATTAATTACTTTGGATAAGTTATATCTATATTTCCATAAAAATTGCTAGATATGGCTCGATTGATTTCGAGATGATCAGCTTTTTGCAAATTTAAGTTAAAAGTAAAAATTTCTTCTCGCTTGACAGTCTATGACGTGATCAATTTCTATTGAATGTTGGAAATATAATATTAAACATCTTCACCAAAATGTCGTACATGTTAAGAGTAATTAAGAGAAATTTTTGTTAAACAAAAATACTATACTTCACAGGAAACTTGCGCAGATACTTAATTAATGTTTGTCGAATTTACATTTCAAGTAATAAATTGCTGTATGCCTAAAGCTTTGCTTGGATGTGCTTTGATCGCCATGAACGCTTTTGATTAAACTTTATCTTTCATTCATTTAAGGGGCGTCAATAAAGGTTACACATTTTTAAACTAAACCAATTCGTAATGAAGCTTCTTCGCTAGATGCGTTTTTTGGTAGACTAATTGCTCATACCTCTTGCGTTGAATTAGTTTAACTGCAAGAATTTCCATTTTTATAAAAAACAAGCTGACAAGTTTACAAATTCTGCTGATTTTATAATTGGTTATTCTGTGAAACTTTAGTCAAAATATTAATTTATGCAGGATTTAAGTGTCATTAAACTATTTTGAAGCAGTGCATTACACCTATCCGTCGCTGCACTAACCTGGTAAGCATGCCTTTTCATGGATAAACACGAAGTAATTAGTTATTGTTTTTTCGTCTTTTTAAATTACACATGAAATTTAATTGAATTAGCATGTTAACACCGATGAAACAAAGGATGCAGACTACCACAGAAGAGCGTTCGTAGTTTGCAGGAATATATCTGATACGTTGACGTGTGAACTATGCGATGTCTAAAATCAATATGTCGCATTTGAGCTGAACACTAAACTTGAATAAATTTAATTCTTTTCCGAGGAATATGAGCTTTAGAAAAATTCGCAGTACTAATCCCACGTACGAAAATAAAAATAAATGCTTTCAAATAAACCGAACGTTTTTTCGTAGAGTATATATATATATATATATATATATATATATATATATAATAGGTTCCTAAGTGAAGGAAATGCTAGCCGAAACATAAATTGGTATATAATTGAAATTTGCTCGTAGCATACGAAGCAGTTGCTACAGTGGATAAAGACTAGATTACGCAGCAAATGACCTTCAAATTTGACATAAACCATATGTTGATATATCACTCAATGTTTCGTGTAGTATAAAGAAGGAGTAGAATAGTGGATGAGTAGATGTTTCAGAAACAGGTGAAACGTGATCCGAGCCCCGTCCTCGTCAAAATCGAAACGGTGATTAATGAACCTCTGATAAGTAAAAAAAACTGATTACTGGAAGAATTGCCTTTACTGCGCTAGGCACCACATAGTTTATGCTGACAAATTTATATAAATTTCATTTTTCGATATTCATGGAAAAAACAAAGCAAGAAACTTTTATTGCTTGTGATAGAATTAATGTTTATTTCCACACATAGCTCTTTCTTTGTTATCAAATGTCACATGCCTTGCTTTTAAATTTTGCTTAAATTTGTCAATTTTACTTGCTCTATATTTAAAATATAAAATGTGGACTTTCGTATAAATTTTCTCTAATCTACCATGGAATTTTTATACATCACAAAGGACATGTCGAAAACAATGCGATTAATCCTGACTGAATGACATTAGATTTTTATATTTTAACAACAAAACAGAAAAACGATCTGCCTGAATATTATTTTTGCGCGAGTTACAACTCTCTCCATTTTTCTTCGACGAGCAATTTATACTCACGTATTCATTATTATTATAATATAAATATATGCATAATTTAAAAGAAATGTTTTGATTGTTAGATAATAAATGAAGAGTAACATTTACTCGTGTATGGTTGAAAGTAATCTTGAATACTTAAAAAACTGATCTTCAATATGCTCATCGAAAGTCTAGAGAAAGCACCTTATACAATTTTTAACTTGGAGAATGAAAGATATGTAAGAGTTTAGGGCTTCTTGCAATTATTTAAAAAGCATAACGTCACATTCATTATTTTCTTAAAGTTTGAAAATTCTGTATTTGATTTCGCGAGTCAAGTCCGTAATGTTTTATAATCCATAAAGCTTCGTTGATTTAAAGCTCATGTTTGTTATTTGCATTACATATGTATGTGTTTTGAAATGAATATCTGGTGAAAATAATTATGAGACATAATTTAAATTTTGTTGAAGAACGTACCAGTGTCCATCAATCAATTTAAAAACTCGCTGAACTTGCTTTCCATTTATCTCTCTCTCTCTCATGTCTCTCTCCTACATCTATATCCATATCACTATATATATATATACTCTATATATCTATCGAGTCTATGGTCGCATGTAAACTGCTAGTGCCAAGAATACAAAAAGAATTTATTAGTCGTTCTTCCGCACTTTATTTTAAGTTCGTCGGGGCAGACAATTTTCAAGCGCAGCCATAGAGTGCACTGCATGATTGGTTTGCGACTTAAAGACCTGTCACCTGCAGTTTGTGTACTATCAAAAACGAGTGACAGAGGCCGCAGCTTAGCTTATTTCGTTTGAACTTAAAATCAGTGCCCGATTTAAAGCAAGTTCATTAAAAAATATTGATTTTTATTCTGATTTCATACACGCCAGATTTCTTTAGGTTACTACTCTGCAAGTCGCATTCTTTATATATCGCGTCAACAATGCGATGTATTCAACACTAACCACCTATTCGGTATTTTGAGGAACTTTGGAGTCAAATTCGTCTTAAACAGCAAATTATCCACGAGATACAAACATTCTGTACTTCTAAAAATTATATGCACATATTAATGGCACTTCGTGTTTTAGAATAAAGAATGGGAACATGAGTTTGATATATCAATGCCAGATGGGGAATTTAACTGCAATTCCGCAGCGACATGAAAAATAGAAAGAGCATAAACCTACGTAAATTATAGTATTTGTAAAAATTAAGGAATTAGGATATTTGGCATCATCGATATCAATATATACATTAGTACCGATTGTATTTTTACTAAAGAAAACGGATCTAAAAGTATTAGTGGTAGTAAAAATAATAGTATATGCTTTAATAATTACTAATTACTTTTTATGAATGTTAGCCTTAATAAAATTCATGATACCCTTTCCATGTGCAAAAGGTAAAAGAATTATTGTCAGATACTGGAACCGTTTCATTCTCATATTCTTCTCAAGTATCTACAAATGAACATCTCTTTACTTATAAATTGAAAGGCAAAATTACAAATTAATTATTAAACTAATTATTTATATTAGTGTTTAAAAAAATAATAAATGCATTAATACTACTTTTATTATGGAATAAACTTAATTTCTTTAAGTTATGGCAGTATTACTAGCAGTACATACATGCGAATTAGAGCAAGTAGTAGTTTTATTTGCATCAGTGATAACAGGAGAAGCTTTTTTATTTTCAATTAATCTATACATTCACATACTATATTTTCTCATTTAGTTAAACGTCTCTTTTAATCAAATATGCATTTTATTGTATTATTAATACTGTTGTATTAAAATCATCAAAAAATACTAATCATATACCGGATTTTGCCTACTAATTAAATTTCGTTTTTTTTGCTTTTCCCTCGACATTTAATCAGGTTTGACTTCCGTTCAATTTAAAAAAAGTTAGTTCTATTTAATGTTGTCTGTTGAAACAAAACGTAAATTTTGATTATAACTCAAAAAGGTGAGCTGGTGTGACAGAAAAAAACGTTTCTTCCTCGATCATGGCCAAGAAATCGGATTCTGTTAAATGAGCACAAATCGGTTCTATAAAAACAAAAACTTATCTCCCTCTGTAAATGAGATCTGTTTAATTTAATGATTATAATTATCACAGCCTCAAACATACTAGTTGTACATCGAAGACTGACGACATGATTCACTGCTGTGTGTATTTGCCGTAATGTTAAAGTAGCTATTTTTTCCATAAGTGTAAGAAATATCATAAAACATCTAATAAGCAGAAAGGGGATATTTGGAGGATGCGATCAAATCGTTTTCTTAAAAATAACGATATGAAAATAATCAACATTAATCGAATTAACAATTGATAATGGAAATCTATTGAGTTAATCCACGTGAGTTTTGTAATCATAGCATATTGAAGGATTTATGCATGCTGTTTGTTGCATTCATTTCAAATAATACAGCAGCTGCTGCAACTGAAATAAATATGGTAAATATGTACAATAAAACTAGTACATAAAATCAAATACATTATAGTAATTATCCGTAAGATAAAAGAAAGCATAGTTTTTAGAATAAAAGTGAATTAAACCATAAGTTGTGGTAATGGATTTCTTCTCTAGTATTTGTTTAATTACTATTACTAAATTAGGTTAAAACTCCTGAAATTTTGGTGTGATAAGATAATTACTCGATCTTGATATAAACATCTGACCCATTAAGTACATACATTTGTCAGTATAAACTAAGAATTTTATAGTGCAGAGAAGGCAGTTCATCCAGCAGACCGGTTTCGTCCTTATTAGGAACTCATCACGTTCTGTCCAGAATTTGCCGCGGACAGGGCTCGAAACTGGACACGTCTGCTTTGGAATCTGGTTCTCAAACATCTTATCCATCCTGCCGCACACTACACACAATTTTCAGTTATATACTAACTAATGTTTTTTGGTTAGCCTTTCCTTTAGGTGGAGCCTATATGGCATCCATTTGAACCAAAAGTTACGAAAAGTCATCCCTAATCTCTCAGTACTGAACAGACTCCACACAACCTGGAAAAGTGTCATAAAAAATTTTTTTTAGTTAAAAAAACATTGGTTGCGTGGGCGAAGATAACAACAATTACTATAATCATGATTGAGATCTTGATATAAGCACCTGTCCGCGGCAAATTTTGGCCAGTACATGATGAGTTCTTAATAATGACGAAACCAGACTACTGGATGAATTGCCTTTATTGCACTTCATATATCTTAGTTTATGCCGAAAAATGTAAGCACTTTATGGGTCAGGCGTTTATATCAATATCGCAAACTTGATTATGGTAATTTTTATCACCGCCCGCACAGTCAATGTTCGTTTATGTCTTCCACCTTGCCAGATCCAGAGTGGTTTATTTTGCTTATTTTGCTTAAATAATTAAATCGTCCCACCACCGTGCTAAATTACAGTAAATACACCGTTCCTCTCATGGCTTACTTACCTGTTCTATTGTTTATCGACATGATTCCTGCTGTATATCCGCCTGCCTACTAACAGTAACAGATAAATAATGCTTTACTTGTAAGAATCAAAATGTAAATTGGTAAAAACTAATTTAAATGCATTTATGTTAAACTGTTTAATGCTATTTCAATTAAGCATATGCCTAGATATATTATTTGTTAACGTAGCGTTTGTCTGGAAATTCATTGAAAACTACTCCGTTATGTGAAAATTTAGATAATATGGTTAGATAGACAAGAGAAGCCAAAAATAATTAAACGTAGACAAACTTGAACCAAAACTCTGAATCGAAAGTTTAACCAGATGGAATTACATTGATGGACAGACATTTTTGTACGAGCTACAAGATACTATAAGGTTTAACTGGGGAATTCCATGCTATTAATTGAATTTTAGAAATTATTGTTTATTTGACGCATAAAATTATTATAAAACAGGTATATTGAAAACAGTTAGAAAAGGCCATTTTCTTGTCGGAAGGTTTTAACAGCACTGCATTATCTCGTTTTAAAATAGGATAATTTAGAAAATCAAGCGAATTCACTTTGATTTCTTTTCTTAGTAATGGTCTGTGTCTGCATTCATTATACGCTGAACCGATTGATAAAAATAGAAGCGGTCGATTACTAAAGAGTTAAACCATAGTGCATTTTAAACTAACCAGGGCTTCACAAGATGAGGGAATTTCTAAAGTAGCTAAAACATTGTCTATAAATCAAACTTTAAGTCAGGCGGATCATGAGATGTTTTTCATCGAAATAAGTGAAAAACATCTGTACTTTGTGGAAGCGGTCCATTTAAACACTTTTTTGCAATTAAATAAACAAAATTTTTCACTGAATATAATATTGGATAAGGAATCTTGTTCATGCTTGTTTTGCGTTTAAGTCTTCATACATGTTGTTCAATATATGCATTAAGTAAAACTTAATCCTCCTGGCTTTACATAGGTGAAACAGTGAAGTATCGAATATTTCAGCTTTATATGCTTCCTTTATAAGAAAACTATGCTTAACTAAATAAATAATTTCTTATTTTGCCTATATAGTGCATATACATTGGCTAAACTCAAAAATAAACACGATTCGAATCCACTCTACTGAGATGGATATTATGCACGAGTAGGACAACCGAAATAAAAGCCTTTAATTGTTTAGAATGAATGAAGAAAATCGCCAATTTAAGCATTGAGTATGACTTACGAAAGATTTTTATTTACGTAATTGGCTGATGCATTATTTAATCATTATTTTTAATGCTCTACCTTATGCTGTAACACGCGTATTGTAATTGATCTATTAGTCGTCATTTGATAATTTTAATTTGCTTTTTATGGAACCGTATTTAATGCAAGATATAATTAATATTTAATCGTTATTGTGAGAAATATTCTATAGTTTGTCTTCAATTGTTTCCTCTTTACCGGCGAACTATTTACCAATGTAAATATTTTGAACTTGGATGAGCTGATATGTGGTTGAAAACGGCAATTTATTTCATTTTAAACATCTGGAAGACGTATTCTTCCCTAGTTTAAAACAAGCAAAAAGTTGATTATATGACGTTTTCTCAGTTCTGATAAATTTAATTTCCAGCTCAAGAATTGACTTTCCAGATAAGGCAAATCCATAATCTAAATTAAAGTAAAAATTGCTATAAAAACCAATGGATATATGAAAGATCAGTTAATAGGACAATTATTTGCGGGCGTTGGGGCTAAGAAAGTTAAACTTATACATTACTTATGTGAAATGCGGTTAAACGAAGAATATTTCAGTAATTGCATGATGTTCGAATTAATGTCAGGATTTCAATTATGTATGTTTTATCAGTAGAAACAGAGCAGTGTATTGAGTCACGAAGTCAATTGACCCAATAAACGGGTTTCTTCCTTATTGGAACGCAGCGGGTGATGTCCAGTATTTGCCGCGGACAAGACCCAAACCCAGGGAAATTTGCTTCGCAGACTGAGACTGTTCACTGCGCCACCCTTCACGGCATATTTGAACTCAGTTTGATATCATTCGCCATCTTACGTTTCTGATTAACTTTTCACACATAATCACAAGACTATTTTTTTGAAAACTTGTGATGACGAGTGAAATTAGGAAGATGGCCGCCAAAAGCCATCGAAATATCTTAAGAAACAAAACTGCTGGAATTCAGCCTGTGTTAGTCAAAACGCAGACCAGGTAATTTAGCCATTTTTCCGTCTGGCCTTGAAACGCCTTAGTTTAGGCAACTGACATAATATTAATTTTATTTCACTCTCGATATTTGTGTTTGGAATACTGTGCTTATTCCATTTCAGAAAAATGAGTTTCATTTAAGCATTACATCCCTCGCAAAAATGGCATTGAATAATTGGATAATTATAAATAGTTAGAAAAATATCTACAAAGAAAGCAAATTTTCAAATCTACACTGTTTTACAGATAACAAGCGAAGTTTATATTTGACAAAATATTTTTTATGTAGTGCTTTTTGACACTCACTGGAGAGAATTCCCTCGTAATCTGCGTTTATCCAAAAAAGATGAAACGCGCCAGAACGTGTAACTTACGGCAGTCTAAGGCAAATATTTTACGACTATCAAGATATAGAATACACGAAATGTTGACCATATGTGGTGCATATAGTTGCACAAGATGCAGTTCACCCATTTGACTGATCGAATAACAAATGGAGTGGTATAACAGCAGATATTTCATATTTTTTGCGCATGTGTTTTGCATTCGGTTGTTTATCAGCGTTGGAAATTTCTTTAAAGTGGCTTCTACTATTTAACGTCGAGCTTAATATTATGACAAATACATAAGGCAAAATATTACCTCGATATTTTAGGTATGCTTATTCACGAAAACAAAATTATCGGAAAAAGTATTTATTCTACTATTTCTCTTCAAATTATGAAATATTTATAAACGGGTGGTAAAAGTGTGATAATATCCACGAACTACACCTTAATGCAGCTTATAACGGCCGAGGACTATTTTAATAAGGATCTATTAATATATTTCAGCTAACACTTGATTAACTTAGTTATATAAATTAATTATTTGAAACTATTTAAAACAATGATTCGACTGGCAAATGGTTAGAAATATCCAATTGTATGTGTCCATAGTAGGTGGATGTAGTTTGTTTACTAATGATTATATCATATATTAAACGAAAGATCTTGATATAACCTCCTGATCTATTTTGTACATACATTTGTCAGTAGTGTGTAGTCGGTGATAAGGTGGCTCCGTGGTTAGAGTACCAGATTCCGAAGCAGGTGTGCCCATGTTCGAGTCCTGTCCACGGCAAATTCTGGCCAGTTCGTGATGAGTTCGCAATAGGGAAGAAACCGGTCTACTGGATGGATTGCCTTTTCCACACTTAAAAATACTGACAAAGGTATGTATATAATGGGTCAGGTTTTATATATCAGATATTCTTTAAAAAAAATATCCTGTCAGTTTTATAGCAAAAAATGAACGCACGTAAATGTAAGTTGTAATCATTGGTGCAATAAATATGAACCAGTTTCACGCACGAGGAACAAATAATTTTGTATAGATCAAAAATTAGCTTGGGATGTTTTGAAAGGTACTCCGAAAAATTTAGAAGGCAGAGTTGAGTCATTTTGACAAAAATTCCTTTTCCCTGCCATCTTTAGAAAATTAAATTAGTTGAAATTTGATTTCCAATCGTCGAAGATTTATATTGCACTGTTAAAATATTCTTAATGATTGCCGGTGACTTTCCATAGAATGGCTTTTATATTTACACCAACACATTTCTGCATATGTTAGCTCATTGATTTTTAATGAATTTTTAGATACCCCTTCCATTATCCTAAAGGTCCTACCAAGTAATTGTTATTATTTACAAAGAAAAAGAGTAAACCAAAAAATGTCAAAAACACCAATTTTAATTTTTTAAAAATATATATTTGATTAATTTAGCATCTAATTTACAAAAAAAAACGATTTATTAAAAATTAAACTACTACTGTTACCAAATATATAGAAAGGGTTTGAAGATTGCAAAATCTATAGCAATGGATGCTTGTTATGGAGTATTATCTGAAAAAGAAAACCATACATTTATTAACAGTGTGAGCCGATTCTGTTGAAATTTGTAGCGGTAAATGCAGGATAATTCTGCTTAAGACAGTTTAGCAGTAATGGTCAATAATGCCTTAAAATGTACAGTTGATTAACTTTGAATTTAAATTTCTTTCATTGATATTTGAGACGAGTTCCAAATCAGTTTTGAAACCGAATGACTGGTATATTAATTTGAAATTGATTTAACTTACAGATAACACATTATTTAGTGTTTTCCCTGTATTACGAACTCGTTGTGTGAATTATTAATATCTTTACTGGGGACATGAACGATTGTATATTTAAAAATACCAACATTCACATAATTAAAATACTAGTTTTATTTTTTTATATATCAAAACTTGTTAATTACTTCACAATTCAGGATAGTGAAGACAGTGAACTATTTAACCAGCTAATTTATCGCAGACACACAACAAACTGCACTGCTCCACCGTCTAAATTATAACAATATCCATTAACCTATAATACACAGGTGGTCTTCATTTTTCCCATAACCTTATTTCTGCTCTATGATTTTAACTACTTTTTCGGCACCAGTATTTTATAAACGGCGTCCATGTTATCATTTCAATTATGTACATGCATAAATACACATTTGCTTACATGTAATATTATCGCAATATTATACGTTTACATAAATAATTATATGTTTATAAACTGGGATTAACTCTATATATAATTTAATATCATGCATTCTTTTTGACAAGATTGCTTAATAATAATAATAGAGTTATAGCACTTCCGTGTGATTGACAGTAGCTAAACCATACTAGTCATGATTACATAATGACCCAGAAAAGAGTCGGTGTCACATTCCGCGGCGTTGTTCCGAGAGCTTCTTGTAGTGATGCATAGGCCTCTGCAGTGAGAACTTGGCGTTAGTAAATTGAACCTTACATTATTCGACCTTTGTCAGGTCAATTGACCAGTATCCTCCGACATTTATTAGGCCGAGTCGCTCTAATTTGTAACTTCAGCAGTACACATAGTCAATCGTTATGAAAAATGTCGGTTGAATCAACACGACCCATAATTATAAAGTGCATGGCTAACAAAGCGTAGAAACATCTTAAGTCATTAAAGGAGCTGCTTAATAACGATGTGTGAATAAGGACAACGTACACAGTCGTTTTTCGCAAGGTAAGGTAATGTGTGTTGGCTAAGCATTTCATGTAGTTTATATTTGCCATGGGTAGCACTTGATTCTTTTATTCATTCGACAAATCCAAATGCAGTAATGATTAAAAATTTCCTAGCGCCAAAATCGGCCTGTTGTTTCCACTTATATTGGATGGGTCGTTTATGCGGATTTCAGCAGAATTTATTATTAATGCATCATCCAACTGAGTCTTAATTATACCTAATTCTGAAGTCAAGTTGTTCATTTGTGCAGTGAATCCTCAAATCAAAGTTTCCAACCCATCAGAAGGCATTTTTTAAATCTTCACAGACATGCTGTTTTTTCAATCAATTATATATAGGATTTTGCTCGTATAAAGAGCAATGATTAAGTTTTTTAAAAATTACCAATATTTAATATTTTATATTCACTTCTGCGGCTTGAAGTCTGCTTCCATCATTTTGCTGACTGCTTCATTATAATACGAATGCTTCTGCGATGACGTTCTGTTGCATTCACGCCAGCCCTAAATAGGACCATTGGTGCATTCTAAGTCTCAAAGGTGGCCATTGCTACACGGCATACTACAGAATAAATATAACTTGAAGGTGTCTGTAAAGTAATTTTTACACATACTTTTATTTTCTGTCGTCAAAATAGCCAAAATATAACCGACGAAGTAAACGTTCCCCGTTTTAATTAGAAACGGCCGATAATTATCCAATTAAATCGATAAACTGATTGCTATCTTTATTTACACGTCTTTTTTTTCCAGTTGAAGGCAATGATTTTATTTATGTATAAACAGAGCAATTGCTTAGATGAAAATAACAGCTATAGTAGTTCTCATCAAAATTGGGACGGAGATACCATGTTCACTGCATTCAAATTTACATTAATCTGCTACAGATTGTTCGACCAGTGCAAAAGCTTAGAATAATTATCGGTGTCCGCCAAAGAGCAGCCAATAAGCAGGCAATTCACACGTCAAAACGGTCAATTCGTTTGATTGTACCAAAATTTAGCTTGTCTTCGCGGTCCTAATTATGCATACTTCGCTTGACTTGCCATTCTTAATAAACAATTGCTTGCATAACAGCTCCACCTAACCACAAATTTCATGAAGTCGGTATTTCTTAAACCACCATTATGACATAAATTCGTCGTTTCATGATAGGTATTAAATTTATCGTTACCTTGTTCTGGTATAAACGCTTAAAATATATCAATATTATAGTTACAGACCACGTTTATTATGTTTCACGCATTAATTTATTAATTAGGAATCTTTTGTGTTATTATTGGCTTTATTTTTTTAAATTAAACAAGGCAATCTCTGTTGCACACAACTAACATTCTGAGTATTCTTTTATCCATAACTCTTATTCTCATATAGGAATGAAAGATCATTTTGAAAATTGGTGTTGGATTATGTCCTTCTTGGTAGTTAGGGTATGTTTGAGGATCAGATCATCACTACTTATTCATCTGTAAAATAAATTTAATTAAACTAACTTCTATTCAAGCTATATCCACGAGGAAATATTTTTAGGGTGATGCAACAGCGAAATACATTCACACACATCGAAACACATGCTAATTATTTGTTATGCATATATCCTTAAATTGACAAAGTACAACAGATTGTAAAGTCCAACTTTTCGCTCCTTAAATCTAATAATAGTAAACTGAGGAAAAATTATTCAATATTTGAAAGCTATTGATATGAAAAAATCCAGACGTTTGTTTACAAAAGCAATAAAATTTTTTATATTAATGTAATTTTTTTTGAATTTTAAAACAATGAACTAATCCTTTGGCAATTGGCCTTTGGGTTTTAAATACATAAAAGGCATCAAAATCGCTATTTTACTTACACAGAAAATGGCTCCATTAAATATAAAAGTGCACAAGTTTGATAAAGTTTAAGCGCATTTTCCCTAGTCCAAATAAGTTATTTGATCAAATAATGTGCAAATTTAAATACCGTTTAAAAAGTATGGACATGACTATTTCTTGATTATTAACATTAAAATTAATAGTTTATATCGTTAAAAATGTTACGTGAATTTAAATTCAATATTGGGCAGATTTAGTTACGATATCTTATTATTTTCCTATATATTGACTTACATGCAGTTAATCCTAAAATATAAATATCTAAGCCCATTATTTGCAATCTAAACACCAGTGTGTACTCACACATGCGCGAAATCATATTAGATCAGTGCTTGCTGAAAAATATGGTGAATATAATTGCCTCCTATTGTTTACAAGGTGTTTACACATTGGGTAGTTTTTATGCAGCATCTAACCAATTTATTATTTTATGCCTCTTGATTAAACAAGCATTACTTAAATGTAAGATTTCAAATATTCGCTCATTTAAAACTTCGTTTTGTCACACAGACACAACACTAGTTTAGAATTAGTAGTAAAGAGAGCCGGTACTGCATATCTGTAGGAAATGTAAGAGTGGGTTATGCGAAGCAAAGTTGGCAGTTAAATCTTAAAGTATTCAAAAATTCGTATGCTTGCATTTTTTATATCTCGAACCAGATTTCAATTGCTCATTTAACCTTAAGTTATAATATATAATAATACCTTAAATTATCTACTTGATGTCATTTATTGCTCTTAATGTTTTGGATTTTAAAATGTCATTTATTAATGAAAACCCACAGACACTCAAAATATTTTCAACTAAAACCTTATAAATTTTTATGTTTTGTTGAATTTTATGACACTCTTCTTCTCTTTGGCATTATTTTTTTATTATCCAATTACGCAATAAATGATTAACGAAAAGAAATTGATTCACAGTTTATTTTGCATAGTTTGGATACTTGGTACCGAGGACCTGCAATGCTAAAATCTGACGATGCTCAAATCTGATATTTAAAAAAAGGTATCTTGAACGATTAGTTGAACGAAACGACAAAGAAGGAATAAAGCTGCATCGGTCTGAAAGTGCGAGATATGTCAGTTTACTACTTAAAGTAAACGCATATTCATAAATAAGTACATATTAAATAAAAGAAAATTGGTTACACGGATGCACAATACAAATTTAATGTGTATTTTCAGTAAAACCCCAGGTTAAAATGATTATTAAGGATAAACTTCCTGCTATCGAACTGTCCAATATCCTTCATTTATACACCGGAAATAGCTGCTCAGTGTGCTATTTATGCAAAACTGGCAGATCGCAAAATTACGAAAGCGAGCATTTTAGGCTCAACAAACTGGTAAAAATTAGAGCCCTTCCCCAATGGCCGCACTAATGTTTTATAATATACAAACGCAATACTAATCAGATTTCCATTTTATCGTCAATTTAGTAAATAAAATGTAACTGCACAATTCAGAAGCTCTCAGTTGCGTTATCCTTTACCACAGTTATATGAATTCAAAATACCTAAATTCGAATTGAGTATAAATTGCTGATAAACATGTATGCAACTGTATGCGCGTTTTGCGTTTCAAGTTCGTTCTTGTATAATTTACGTATTAAATCCATCTTCGTCTCATTAAAAATTTAATAAATAAACCTAGGGATATAAAAGACGATTTAAAAAGCGGCCTTATTTAACTATGCTCTGTAATTCATAGTTTCATTCCTATTAGCAATGATAAAAGGAAAGTTTATCAGGCGCAATAAACGGGTCTATGTATTTTTCTTCTTCCTGAATCCACAAGAGAACATACCAGTATATTCTTGATAAGTAAAGCGTAACAGAAAATAAAAAGGAAATAAAAGGAAATAAAGGGCACTTCAAATCGCTTATTAACGGGCATTCCTGTTCAGGTTCAATTGTCAAACATGATTTTACTGCTTGCTTAATCAGGTTGTAAAATGATTATAAACAACGCTTTATACTTAATTAATTGTTTTATATTTTGTTATTTTAAATTAATTTCTAAGCAATATCTGAAGAGCATACGTGCAAGGTTTCTGTGCTGCGCTGTGAAATAACAGGATTGTACCAATACCTTGATTTAACACGGGGTTTAAAAGTCAATGCTATTTACTCTGCTTAAAAACTGTCTGGTTGATCGATAAATTACATGTGTATATTATTATTTGTTTGTTTCTCCTTGATTGATGGTAAAGGAAAGTAAGTTAACTGCAATAAGGCACGTAGTTTAGTTTCATCATAAAGCCGCAAGTACTTCTATATCTGCTGTTTAGGAAACGGTGTGCCACTTTAGCAGGTTTTTTCCTGATCCTACACACGTCTTTTTCTTTTGTTTTCCACTTTTTAACATTTGATTCAATCAGTTGTCTAAGATAGTCATTGGGCGAGTAGGTCATTTTTAAAATCAAATTTTGGAAATCATTTAAATCTGGACTATTCAGTAAAATGAAACAAAACTGATATTTATGCGACGACTATTCAAACATTATCTGTCTATGTGAAATTTTTTGATAGCACATTCATTAACGGTACATAATCGTCTTGATTTAGTTCCAAGGTTTATTGTACATTTGAATCAGAGTTCATTATTAAATATTGTTATTAAAAACCATAAAATGCCATTATTTTTGCATAAACTAGTTTTATAGTAAATTAATGTTTCAATGTACAAGGTGTTATCCAATTAACATTATAAATAATAACATATTTGTAAAATTATATATCAATGGTGTATTTTATAATCAAAATAAGATGATATCTATAAGAATCCTGGCATTGTGTTTCCTAGCCATATTTAGATTTTCTTAACAATTTACACCTTTAACATTTTGAGGTTAAAATTTCATAAGTAAAAATAGAATCGTCTTCTTTCCTCCTTTTACAGAATATGCTATTGCAGTGGCTTATGCAAAATTTATCGTCACCGGTATTTTTAACCGATATCAGAAATATTGGTAATTAGTGCCTAATAGCAATCTTATATGAGAATAAATGCTCATTCTAGGATGATTTATTGGGAAGCATGTTAGTTTTCCAGTGCACGCATTAAATACTTTAAAATATAACATGTCTTTAAAAAATGAGAACATTCAGACGATAACAGAAAGAGAGACAGAGTGTGTTAGAAAGGGACAGATAGGAATATGGTGGAATGAGATATAGACTGAGCTAGACAGAGGAGATAGAGTTAGAGAGGTATACATAGATAGGGTGAGGAGATAGAAGGGGAGAGAAATAGAGAACGAGAAAAAGATAGAGAGAAATTGATATAGATAAAGAGAGAGGGGTGATGTAGTTAGAACATTGAATAATTATTAACATAATTAAAATATCTCTATTTCCGTATGCAAAAAATTAGCCATTTTATCTTTATTGGTCGATATTAATTAAAAAAGATATTCTTCTTCATGACTAATAAAGCACATTGTGCTGAAGAGAGAATAATGGCATAATTGCTTTCCACTTCAAAAAGTTTTTCATTGCTACGACGAATATTCAAAGATAAACAAACAATAAAATAACTTATTACGGACTTCATCATTTATCCAATAAACGTATTAAGATTCCTTGCTACAATATGAAATATTTATTTTATGTACACATTTATGAACCAATATGAGCTTTTCTAATAACCTCCGCGCAAAAATTATCTTAAGGTACTAAATTAAGTTGAATTGTCATGCACATTAGCAACAAATTCAAACTTAAATACCAGCTAAAGTCTATCATAACAACAGACGTTTTGATTTACCTACGGATCATAGTTAAAGAGCTAAACGGATATTGTCAATTAGAGAAAGATAAAACGGTCGTCTAATATCCAATATGAAATACTTTAATGAGTAAATCGGGGACTATATATATATATATATATATATATATATATATATATATATATATATATATAAATTTTATAGCTGCCATGTTGTTCAACTAATAAAAAAAATCGAGCATGGCTTTTTAGCGCCTTATTTTAAAATCGATATTGGACGAAAATCTGACCAAAAAATGAACTTCTATAAAATTAAAAGTGTCATTTGAGGTTTGGGTTTGTTGGCGCATACTGTGAATTGCATGGATATGATACCTGAGCTCGCATATAAATTTTTTCTACTTTTAAGCTGTGCTAAATTTGGCGGTTAAATTAATTATTTTGCTAGTAATTTAATAGTATTTAACTTAAAAGGAATACAGATTTCTATTTATTATGCGTATTTATTCATTTCTTTATTTATAAGTATGCGTTAAGATGTAAAGTATATTCACCAGATAGACTGTGTTCGTCCTAATTGGTACAACCGGTGCACGACCTGGGTCAACTTGCCTCAGAATTACGCAGTCCTACACTGCACCACTCCCAACAAACTACAATATAATATTTTCTATTTTAAAAACACTTACATTTTTGGTTAATCTCACCTTCATGTGGACAAAATTTGGCATTCCTTTCAACCTGAAGTTCTAATTATTTATTTATTTGGTAGTTATTTATTTGAAATTTGATTATTTATGATCGAATATATATATATATATATATAATATATATATATATATATATTTAATAAAAATATACTGTGTTACATTCAAAGCCAATGTACATTATAAATATGTATATCTATATAAAAGTTACCTGTGGAAGTGAAAAAAATAGCCTGGTTCCAATATATTTCTTTAATTTTTTTTGGATTGAACATTCGATGGTCAAACATTCAAAAATAAAATGAATGGTTTTGGTTTTGTTCTTTTGATCGGCATTAAGGTTTATAGTTTTCCACGTTAGTTAATGCTTACTTATATTGATTTTTTCTGCAGACATTAGAGTTCTTCTTGCAAATTGGGATCGGATAACGGATCAATTTAGTGTTTTCGTTTTAATTACTAATAAAGTGACAGTCTGCAAATTAAAAACAAAATTAATCGGCTTTTGTAGACAAACGCAGCTCTCATTGATGTTTTAACCTGCTGTTTAGCCCCACTTTTTGAAACATCTAATTTTACGACAATTTTTTCTTTTGTGCAAAGTTGTATTTATATTAAATTGCAGCTTAGTTTAAGTCTGCAAAACTGGACTAAAATGATTGTTATCCACAATCACGAAGTCAGTTAAATTACTGTGGTGTGCTTTATTGACAGTTATCCAATCACTATGAATGGTAGACAATAAAATGTATAACTTTTACAAACAAACAAGAGACTTTATCAACGATATCAATTGATAAATAAACACAAAGGATCATTTTTTTGGTTTGGTAACATACTTTATCAGCAGCACAGACATCAATAAATGAGCAAGTGGAATCTGATTCTTCACTTTTGAACAATTCAGTAATCAGTGCCAATTTCGTTCTTCGCTATGAGTGAATTCTAAGTTGTGTATTTTCAGTGTATATTGAACTTTGGAATCAGAAACTTTTACTACTAGTCTCATCTGCTACCCAAAGCTGGCTAGTAATTCTTCCTTTGAGAAAATGTTTTCAGATGTTTCGAGGCCAACAATTATCTGCTGAGTCGAGACTTTCCCAATCGAGCCTGACACGCACTTTCTAATTTCGACAAATTGCATTGATCACTAAGATTTAACATTGCAGAAAAATGATACTCCAGACTTCTTATGAAGTGGAATAACCGTTTTCCCAACATACCGACAAGGTTTATCGTACAACTGCCGATACAAATACCTGGAAACTGCTGCTTAGCGGGTTGTAAATTTGCATATCATGAAATCTTTAACTAAAGAAATACAATTTGTTTTTATATCTAAACGCATTATTTTAAAATTTTAGAAATTAGGGACAAAGGAGAATTTCTGAAAACTCGATTCTCATAATGTGACCATTTTTCAATATCTTATGCGAATAAATTTCATTTGATAAACAAATGCCAAAATCGAATATCTGCTTAAAATTAATTTTATCTGTTATTAAAAGTCAAAAAAGAACAAATAAAATTACCAATACGCGAAAAATGGTGTTACATGTATTGAATAATCAAAACTTACTAAAGTGAGCTAGAGCAAACTTGTTGAATATACTGTTTCCTTTTGGCAAACTGGTCTCTCAAACATTCAAAAAAAAATGAAAATTTAGTTTTGCCGTACATTGCACTCCTAAGAGCCTAAGTTACCAATGGAAACCAAGTGAGGCGTCTTCATTGGATTCTGCTCAGCGCGCTATATTTCCGAAGATTCAAACCAATGCAAATTTGTCTGAATTTTGATGTGTGCAATGCAGTGTGTTCATGTGGCCGATAGTGTGAATCTTCCATTCTGATGGGAGTTTGCTAATCTAACAGCCAGACCGTCGGTGTTTCTTTGGCAGACTGGTGCCAAGCAATTTTAATTTTCTACTCAAACTTTGATTCAGTTGATGCAATCAGTGTTTTTATAACTGGATGCAATGATAATTTAAAAAATATATTTAATACCATTTATACGCCTTTACTTCTGTTCAAAGTTGCTTCTCTTATCAAGCAAGGTATAAACTGTTCCGGCACTAATAAATTACACATGATTTATAACATATTTAAAAATACGTACAACTGAATCTGAACTCGTTCTCGTTTGCTCGCGTTTTAATTAATATATTTCATGTGAAAAAATGTATGTTAGTTAAAAAACGGAAACCATTTACGAAACCTAATATTTCGACGATTATGTCGGCTAAATTACTGCATCGTCTGATCGTAAGAATTCAGAATTTGAAGGCACTAAATTTGCAATGAAATAATCTAAATAAACCATTAAACGGTGCCAATAAACATAACGCCATTTACTTTGTGCAAGATTTATTGTTGAAAAATTATGCTTTGTGCGAACGCCGATGCTAATATTTAGCTGCCGGTTACCTAAATAACGAGCCATTACCACCTGTTTACACGTAAGCCCATTTTTGTGTTTTAAATTTATATTTTCTCCAATTCTAATGTTTCGGAGGACCGTTTGAGTTTTCCAGAGTATTTTTAAATAATATGCTTTAACTGAAATTCCATATAAATCGTAAATACTCGAAGTAACCTAGTTATGTATGTGCCCCGCCATTTGCATTACCTGTTGCTTAGCAGTTTGCAATATCCCTTTAAAAGCTGACAGATGCTTTGCTGAAAGTAATTCTGTTGCATATATTAATAGCTAAAAAAATTATTATTTTGTTACAAATACGAGACAAACAAACACCATTTCAAAAGCCTAATGGTTATTTATCTTCTCTTTTGTCTAGCGTGAAAATTGCACTGAATAGATTGAATGCATATTTTCAATCGAAAACTTACCTTCCATATATGGAAAACAGAACGCATTACATGGTATGACGTATGACGATATCTAGTTTTTCAGGCACGGTTTATTCCTCAGGAATTGCTTGCATTTATACACCGTAAATTTTAGTTGTCAACATCATAGCTAAGGCATCCTGGCCATTCAAATTATGTGCAGGTGTTGCTGAAATGTCTTATCAACGAAAAGTCGTTTCCATTCTTTTTTCACTGTTACGAAATGTATTATAGGCCTGCTCATTTTGTTGATCCAACAACTTAGTCATTTTGATCATAAAAATGCAATTAGATTAAAAAAAACATGTTAAAATTTTGTAGCACTTAGTTTTTGCTAAAATTTGCCAATGAAACAAGATATGATGTAAAATAGTTCACATTTGATTTCAATATCTAATTACCGGTGCAAATTCTGCTTGTATTTGGGCTCATGTCAAATTTATTTAGTTTTTGAAAATTTTGTTTTCTTGTAAGAAATATATTAATTAAAATTCTTCTACATATGACATATTTTAAATTACAACAAATTAAATGGCAATTGAAAAGAATTACAACACGTTTGATGAAGGTTTTTGCAAAATATCCAGTTTATAAGTAAATAGTACATTCATTGCTAGTGGTGCGTATAAAAAGAAAATAATACTACATCAGTAGTATCAACCAATTCATTGAAGAAATCACACGCATCAATAAAATTGATCAAGTTACATGCATTTGTAATTTAATAGATCTACATCACATATGAAATATAAATACATATATATATATATATATATATATATATATATATATATATATATATATATATAGTGTTTTAGTGAGTTCTTTCTTCTGGATAAAGTGTAGTTTAAAAGTGACGCGTAAATGAACAAATAAGATTTAAATGTAAACTATACCATTTTTTGTCAAAATTAGTCTATTTCTGGTTATAAAGAAATAAAAAGTCTACATTTTTTTCTTAAGCACAAAGCACATAGTAAAATATTAATCTATTAAGAGACAGAAAATTAACTCTAACCCACCATAGTTATTGAGATGCTCAAAAGATTTGGAGTGCTCCAAGTGCTAAACTTGTTATACTTTAAAGTTGCCGCATATACAAATGCGGCTTTTAATTGCTCGAATGTAGGTTGTGCTGTGCACCGTTACCTTAAGAGATAGAGCCATTTAATTGGACTAGGAGAGATTGCGGTGTACAGTCGTCCCGCACAGGTGAACTTGTCTAATAGACTAACCATTCAGTAAGACAGTTAATATTATAAATGGTAATACAATTAGACAATTATTGATTTCACGGATAATTGCAACAAGTATTTAAATCAAGTTTGCGAGTTTGAAGTAAACACTAATCCCGTTGTAGTTAACTAGTTGTCGAACAACATAACAAGACTACCGTTAGTCACACGTAATGACGCGTCTCGATCTGCTATGTTCGAAACCACTGCACGATGGCAAACGGAATATAATATCAAACCGGAATGCCTATATATGGATAGCAAAATGAGATATGCACTTTCATCTCTAATAGTTTCACAGAAATTGTATCTGACTAGAGAACTCGGCAGGACGTTTTCTATGCAGACACGAACGTAAGAATGATGTTTATCCTAAGCTCGCACCGTTCAATTAACCACACAGAGAATTATTAGTTGTTTGATTGCAGAGCCTGTAAAAGTGTCACGCAAGCTAAGCAGTGCACAATATAGAAAATGCAATTCTTTTACTCGATTATTCAGACAAATGTAAGTATATAATCAGACTGGTATTTATATCAAGATCACAAACTTGATTTAAATAATTTTTATCATCGCCCTGGCAACCAATGTCCATTTAATTTTATAAACATCCAATAAAATACGCCTTCTCAAGGTAGCGTAATTTCTATTCTATAATGACAATTTTGTGGTGTTTTGTTGGAACGCTTTGTCTACAGATAGACCAAATACGCTCAACCCAAATTAAGGTCGAACCAAGAAACATTAGTCAGTATATAACCAAGAATTTTGTGCAGCGTATAGCATAGTGACTCAGTGGTTAGTGATAAAGATTCCGAAAAAATGTGCCCAGGTTCGAGCTAATCCACGGCAAATTATAAACTGTTTGTGAAGAGTTCTCAATACGGACGAAACCGGTTTAATTATATAGATTTACAAAGTGTCCTCATTGTCGTATTTATTAAAGACAAATCGGTCGCGTTGAATTGGTTGTTCAATTTAAAGGCCACTTGAAAATCTACTTGTTGAATTGTTGCGATTGGTGTTTACGAATAATCGCTTTTCACTTTCAGTTTCGTAAAGATCCGATTGACCCCTATTGCCAATTACTCATCGAGTTCGTCTTCATTTTGGCTGGGCGATTCCATATTGGAAGGTCGCACTGCGCAACCATTAAAATTCTACTTGTTTTCCAGGCTACTGCAGACAATCTGGTGAATGGCTGAGCAGGCTAAAATTTCGAAAAGCAATCTGGTGGCTATTGCAGAAATATGGTCCATTGAAGTGGCTCGTTCTTTCCCAAATTGTTTCTATAAGTTTAATGTATAGCAAAAATAATTTATATTAATGAAATAAAGAAGAAACTGACATTTCAAAAACGGTGTTACATATACGCGCTTATCTAATAAAATTTTGTTCAAATATATAAAGTATTTCTAGAATTATATATGTATACTCATATATATTTCTTCGTGTTTGTGTAAGAGAAATATTTAAAAAGACTGAAAAAGCAAATCTTGTACTTGGCTAATTGCATAATTTGTTTTAAACTCATTCTTTTACTGATTACAATTTCAATTTACACACCAGCCGTCCTTTTTTAAAACACGCTCTCTTTAGTTAAAGAAAACTCGAAGAACTTATTAAATAACAATTATCGCAAACTAGAATAATAAACGTACTGCAAAATGCGTATTAATTTCAATAGAAAGCAAAGCTCATACATTAGGAATATTTATTCCTTCGTCAAGATTCACGATTTGCAGGTAATGACAACTCGATTCTTTTTATATAAATTATTAAATCGGCTTCATTTGCACGGTAACAACTTAATAACTTATAAAAGACTGCTCGTTGAAACGACGCGTAGCTTATTATTCTCAGTTTTATATTTTTAGAATTTTGCATATTTGTCATTATTTTTCTCTAGGCAAATGGAATAATTTGTGCAATCCTTTGTGGACAACCTTTGTAGTGTTCTCATTTTTACTAATTTTCCTTATTTAATGAGTTGAAATTCCTAAATAGTACTGTCGTATCACAAAGGTGCTGTTAAGTGACGTAGATGGAATCGCGGATTATGTGAAACGTCGAAACAATTTTAAATTTTCAGCAAGCGAGTGTAAAAGAAATATTAAAGCGATTTTATTTTTAAAAGACATACATTTGTCATTTAATCGGTCACCCAACATAGCAAAACTGCCGTCAGTTAAACTTTTTGGCGCGTTGCCACCTTCCACTAAATATTTGTTTGTTTTCCAATGAATTCGTCGAATTAATAAACAAAATTCCTGTCAATTAACATAACACTAGTAAAAGTAGTACATAAATATACAATAAGAAATAATTTGTTTCGAATAATGTTTAAAGTTAATTAATATTGTCTTTTAGATCCAAAATCATTCTAGGTTGCTTATTATAAATTAATGTTTATAAGTTGAATTGATAAATTCTATCCAATTTTATCTTAAATGTGCGTATCACTGATTAAATATTGGCGAAATCAAAAGTCAAATGAAGACAGTATTAATGTATAGGTAGACTTGTAGTCTATAAATTTTAGAAGTATAAAACAGGGATTTCATAATTTTCCTTTTAATGATTTAAGAATAATTGATATTCGTAATGTTGTAAATGTAATTTAAAACTTTCACTATGAATGCAATAGCTTTTTTAATTTATTTTACCAAAGTTTGATTTAACTTTACCAATCTCGTTATTTAATTTATACATTTAATACATATTTACAAAGGGAAAATTTACTTCGCTTCTACTGCAGTAACATGATCAAAAATATACAATATTATACTTATATATATTCTTTTGAAATGCGAGCTTTAATAAAATTCATTGTACCCTTCTTATGTGCAAAAACAAAAAGAAATTTTATCAGATATAAGAAATTTTTCTTTCTCATGGTCTTCTCAAATATCTACTCATGAACATATCTTTATATATAAATTGGAAAGCAAAACAAGATAGAAATATGTGAACAAAGAGAGTGTGAAAAATAGAAACCAATCAAAATTGCGTGCGTCACATCCAGTTCAAGCTCAATGCTTGTACGTGCTTCTTCTGCTTACATAAATCTGGCTGCAATTTGTTTATCCATAAGGCTTCGTATGTTGCTAGCTCCCTTTTGTTTCTGCATTTAGTAATTACTTTGAATGCTACGTCTGGAGAACATACGTGCGTTGTTTCATTATACCCTTCTTATGTGCAAAAACAAAAAGAAATTTTATCAGATATAAGAAAAAAATTTTCCTCATGGTCTTCATCTTAACGATTTAATGTCTAATGGCTATCCCAGACAATTAATTGAATCAGTGTATCCCATTTAAGGGGGATGCAGTTTCCCGAATGGCACAAAAGAAAGTTGAAGCAGCATTGACACGCACATTTAATGCAGCCAAACTACGAGTGTTATTTAGGGTAACACATTTGCCTTTACCAGCAATCAAAGAGAAACAGCCGTTAATGTCGATATCAAATATTATTTACCAATATACATGCGCAGGTTGTCGATCAACTTACGTAGGCCGATCGACCAGACGGTTAATTACTCGAATGAGAGAACATTGCGACTTAAACGCCTGTTTTAAATCAAATGGTGAATACACGTCTGCTATTGCGCAACACATCATCGAAACATCGCACGTATGTTCTCCAGACGTAACATTCAAAGTAATTACTAAATGCAAAAACAAAAGGGAGCTCGCCACATACGAAAGCCTTATGGATAAACAAATTGCAGCCGGATTTATGTAAGCAGAAGAAGCACGTACAAGCATTGAGTTTGAACTGGATGTGACGCACACAATTTGATTGGTTTCTATTTTTCACACTCGCTTTGTTCACGTATTTCTATCTTGTTTTGCTTTCCAATTTATATATAAGATATGTTCATGAGTAGATATTTGAGAAGATCATGCGAAAGAAAATTTTCTTATATCTGATAAAATTTCTTTTTGTTTTATAAAGAGGTACAATAAATTATATATATATATATATATATATATATATATATATATATATATATATATATATATATATATATATATATATATATATATATGACTAAATTTTCATTTTCATATGCGACAAATTTTACTATACATTGCAATATATTCATTGAAGTTTTGTTTACATTAAACAGTTCTAGTTCACGCTTCGTTGTTCACAATGCACCAGTGCCCACTATTAAAAGTATTGTTCGTATACTGTGCTATTTATGTTTGTTTGAATTCCGTGAATTTAAGTTAAACAATTGTGTATTTTATAGTTCATACAGATGGTCTTTTCAACCAAACTTACTATTGTTGAATAAACAACTTTTTTCTAAATAAAAGTGCATATTTTCTATAGTTGGTTCAATGTCGTTTCCACGGTGCGATTTGATCGTTGAAATTCTTTAGATTTTACCTTTAACCTTTTACTTCGTGTCAGAAATCGCCTTCTTGGTTACAAAATTTAGTTTTTATAGCTGAAGATTTAGTAATTGAAACGATATGTGACAAATATGTCGGTGAGATCTGAATCTTCAGGCGTCAATAAATAAGCAAACATTGCAATTTGACACCTTGTTTTCTTAAACTTTTCCAGCGTGCACTTTTAATAATTCAAAATAGTTGAATCGTGTACAAGCTTGAATCGGATATCAATCTTGTTATTTTGTCCAACCGGTTTCGAATAGCCGAGGCGCCTTTTATAATTGTTCAGTGTTTACATTTTAACTTATCTATCCGAGTGCTGGCTTATAATTAAGCTTGAATCATATTTTTGAAAGGAGTTCTTGACCCCAATCAAAGATTTTTTTCATTGCCAGAACGCGAATCATATGCTTATAAAACAAAATTATTTCCTTCTTAATAAAAAATACCTTTTATCAATTTTGAAATATTGCGAAACACGTACACAAAGTACCAATGTGAAAAATATTGATTGCAGCTTCGAAAATCTTTTAATCCACGTGCGCCAATTTCAAATAGAAATCTAAATAATGGTATCCGTGTGTTCTTTTCGTGGGTTGTAGATTTGCACTATCAGTTTCAGAAAGGTGTTATCTCATTTACACATTCGTTTAATGATCACTAGCCACACATCAGTAACAGGCGGTATTACGCCCTTTAACCACTATATATTTTGGTGAGGAATGTGGGATAATAGGACGGTACAATCTACTAGACGAATGTGTAAACCTATAGTAGTGAAGCTAACATCATATAAAGTCTCGAAAATGAAACTTCCACGTTAACTCACTCTATTTAATATATATATATATATATATATATATATATATACCAAGTCTTTAAAAGATCCTAACACTATGGCTATGGTATTAGTATCCAATACCAATATTATGGTACCGAAAAGCTAAATGGTACTAAAATTATGTTTGTCGATTCGGTACATGGTACCAACACGATGGATTTCAATGTATTCTAAAGTTCACCAAAATTGAGAATTACAACTTTTTCTGAACACCTGTTACTCCAAAAAATTCATAAATTCTGAACTTGATCAATAACAGTTATCACATTTCGCGGTAAGCATGACATCATTAAATTCAATATATAACAGTTAAATTCTGTTTGTTGCGGAGACCTAATATATATGCAAGTATGTATTAGATGTTGCGAACCTAGTAACAAATTAGTTCAGTTGTGACCAGAAGGATAAACCAAAGGCAGCATGAACGGAAAGTATAATCTCATGCACATTCGTTTCATGCTTATTGGCGACTCATCAGTAGGAGCCTTTATTACGTCCTTCAACCACTATATATTTGCAAGAGGAATGTAGGTCAACTGGACGGTAAAATAGTTTATACAAATTTGTTTACCATTATTAATAGAGCCAACTTCATATAACGACTTCGACAATGCGACTTAAAAGCAAACTCACTATATATAATACATATACCGAGCCTGTACAGGGTAACAGCAGTACGACTGTTGTGTCAACACCCGATGTCATCATTGTCGTTTAGCAAAGATACATGGTACCAACACAATGGATTTTAATGTATGCTAAATTTCACCGAAAATCAGAATAACATCTACTTATGAACACCTGTTACTCCAGGAAATCCGTACACTCTGGACTTGATCGATATCAGTTATCCCATTTTACAGTACTTATTATCATATACAATTGAAAGCCTAACCTTTAGATACTCATTGTTGCAGAGATCTAATCTATATGCAGTTATGTATTAGGTTTCGACTACCTAGCAACAGATAAGATCAAGTATAAACTTGAGGAGAAACCAATAAAGTCGTGCATATTGACGACTAATCAGTAGGAGCCAGTATTACGCCCTATCTCCAGCATATATTTTGACGAGGAATGTGGGACAAGTGGATGGTACAATCTCCAAATCGAATGTATAAGCCGGCAGTATTAGAGCTAACTTAATATAAAGTCTTAACGTTCTGGTCACATTTGAACTATTTTCTTATTTGGTGCGCGAATCCTATTACATCGTTCCATCTATATTAGTCCTCCGCAACAAATTCTATTTAACTGTCAGTACATATTTGCGATAAATCGAAAGATGACTAGTAACAATGTAGACATTTACCATTTGTACATAACAAATTGAACCAAATGATGCAAAAATTATTGTTATTCTGACTGAATTAAATTAGTGATTCTAACCTGGTTTCCTGAGTTTTGTACAGGTAGCCCTTAGTTGAAAGACAATGTTATACATAACTAAACTAGATTAATCTTTCAATGCGCGAGAAGTTTATTTTGATACTGAGCAGAGCGATAATTCCAACGATTTTTAAAATGAACCTTTATTATCCAACATGGGCAAAAACTCATAACTATGGTCGGTTTCGAAAAAAATTAAAAATGTAATTGAATGAATTAATAAAATATTCAAATACGATAGCCGCATTTCCAATTATTGCCGTGAAGAATATATAAAATATATAATTATTATTATACATTTCTAGGCAACAGACAGTAGTTATTGAGATTTCTATTTTGTATTACACACTTAAAAGGACAAAAATAATTTTCTGCAAAGAAGCATTTGTCGGAGATTTTGAATAACATACTTCAACTAATAAATAAACTTGCATTTCTTCAAAAAAATTTGGGAACTGGTGATGAATACGAATCCCATTGTATTTAACCTGTCGCATAACAAAGAAAAACTACGGTTAGTTACACACACTGACGCGTTTTGAAATTCCATGATTTTCGTCACAACACCACGGAAAACTGAACAGTGAGAGTCAACACCGAAAGAGGAGTCACTTTTTTATTTTTCGTTGTAATTTCTATGTTACCCTTTGCGTGATTATTTAATTAATTATGCGAATGGCCACGGAAATGGGTGATCAGCACGACATACTACTTGAAGTTAATTTTAAAATATTAGAAGAAAAAGAAGCTGCGCTGTCAAAAGATACTTTATCATACATAAAAACATGCATACATATATACACACATACATATATACATACATAAATGCATACATGCATACATACATACATATATACATAAATAAATACATACATACATCACGCCCTCTTACTGGTATAAATAATCCACCTGGTAAACTATATATATATATATATATATATATATATATATATAAGGACGAAAACGGTCTACTTGATAAATTATAATTACTACATTAGGAAATGCTAATTTTATAACGCCAAATGTAAATACAATTAATCTTCAAATCCAAATCACATCTCTATTTAGTATGATTACTATCCTTTAATCAGAGGTTTGGGTAGCTAATAAGAGCTTAAGATAGAAGGAGATGCCATGTAAAAATTGCCTGAAAGGAAAGCTAATAAAAACAGAAACAAATTTCACATGCAGTTAGTCACTTTATATAGTATATGAGCACGCATAATTTTCTTAATTTTAATCATTTTAGCCATTTCAAGTTGCGTCGGAATTCGACAAATTCAAGCATATTGGTCAACTAGGCGATGAGATGAACATCCCTGTTGGGCAGACTGCATACAACATCAAAATGGATCAACCAGCCACGAGTCGATCAAATTTAAATTCTCCTCTCTTAATGCAACGCAAAGATTGCATCGGTTCTGATTCTGAGCAACTCAGGTCAGACATCGAGAAAGAGGAGTTACTACACCAGTTGGCCTTGCAGAAAGTTCGACTGCTAACTGCTGAGAAATCCAACAGAGAACTGGAAATTGCTCTCGTCAAATTACAGGTTATTTACGCGTCTGAAATTGTTTTACACAAGTTAGATATTAAAAATGTGAAGGATAAATTTAATTGTATATTCAAATCTCATTTGATCATTCCTTTTGCTAAAAAACATCGAGTTATGCTCTAAAATTTGCATTAAGTAATTTTTTAGAGCAATTTTCCATATATCACAGCTAGAAATGGCCATGGTTGATCAAAATAGCTGGTTCTTCTCCATTTGTAAACATTTGCAAACAATGTATGAAATAAATACGCTTTTTTATTTTAACCTAATTTTTGCTGCTTGAAATCTGCATCATGCGACTTAAGAAATATTTATCACAGTACAAGCATAGTATGATAGATACAAACTAATTTCATCTAAATCTTTGTATTTATGACCAAATTACCTAGTAATTCATTTTATTTCTTATTTTGACAGCATCACTGGTTACATAAGCAATTGTAATAATTTATTCTCCCAATATATTATTTTTTGATTTCATCGATGTAACCGAAGTAAACTCGTGAATAGGAGGAAGGAAATATTATACAGGTTAATGCAAAGAGGTACCAGCAAAAATTCGCAACATGTACTCTTCATTTTCAAAACATGACAATTTGTTATACAATTATGTTTTAATTTGGCAACATATGTGTATAAAGGGCAATTATTATATATCTAATGATTTTTGTGTGAAGCGAACTCCGTACTAAGAAAAGAACTCTGTTTTGGAAAATAAAAACGGCGTTTAAATTGCAGTTAAAAGAAAGCACTATATCCTTACTGGTTTGGTACACAATATTAAATTATATAAATGGGTTTTAATTGCCAACAGAAAAGACCGCAATGGCTAATAGGTCGAAACTCAACCTAGAAACCAAAACGACTAAAGGATTTCGCATATAAATCAAGGTTATTCACTTTTAATTTACCAAGGACGTGAATTTGGGATTATGGCAGTTGGTAATTGGTGATTGATTTATCTTCTACGCGAATTGAATCCTTTGCTACAAAAAACCGTGGGAATTGATTTCATCATCCACATACAAATATTTTTCATTTTCTAGTATATATATATATATATATATATATATATATATATATATATATAGCATTGTGAACGTATTAAATTATATTTACAAATATCACAATAGTCTCAAAAATTAATTCGTGTTCACCTATTAACCTAGGTGTCCCATAAGCCAAGTTAAATAGCTAACAGTGTTTAATACGCCGAATATTTAATTCATAGCCGTTTAGATTATCGTAAAAGACAGTTTTCTATCAGCGTAGTGATAGTCCTATGTCGTGGCGGGATGTTACCAAAAAAAGATCCAAACCATGGTCCGGATAATTTCCATCAGTTTTCAATTTGACCTTTCTCTCTCTCTTTCTATCTCTCTCTCTCTATTTATATATATATATATATATATATATATATATATATCTGAGGTCTAATAGCTAGATTGTGATTATATGCGTTTTTGTCAGTATAAACTAAACATTGCGTCAGGTAGCAAAGGCAATTTGTAAAGTAGACCGGTTTTGTCTTTATTGGAACTCTTAATGCTAGTCCGGAATTTGCCACCACTATGACTAGAACTAGAGCACATATGATTTGGCGTCCGCGAATCTGTTAACTGCGCCACCCGTGCCACAAACTACATGCAATTTGAAGTCATATTCCAACTTATGTTTTCTTGGCAGGATTTTCTGCAGGCGGGACAAATTTCGAATCTCTTAAGACCTTAAGTTCTAGCCAACCACTCCGAAATGTCATTCAGTAACTGAAACCCTGGTAATTGTGGAAGTTAAATTGATTTACAGTCTAATGGACGGATTTTGATTGTATGTCAAATAGGAATATGCATGTGTATATATTAATGTTCAACTTGCCAATATCCATACACCTTATGGAAAAATTCCCTTTGATAGGCATTATTTGTGACGTAGAAATTTTTTGAGACCAAATATTCTTTTACTTATGTGGTTAAATTCTATGGTATTGTTTACCATTTTTGTCCAATTCCTTGTTCAGATCATATGAGAATTATGAATATTTGCTTATTTCTTCACTAAAGATTTTCCGAGGATTACCGAAAGTATTTAAATATTTTGTTGCATATTTCTTTATTTATGTCATTGTTAAATGAAGTATTATGCAGAAAAGGCTAATTTTGGACGTCGACTAAAATAGCCTGGATGTGTTGTTTATTTGAACTAGTTTTTTACGTATTCTACGATTCCTGATGCAATTTTTCTTACATAATGGCTCTTTATGCATAGCATTTATTATTGTCAGTGTCAGTCAAACGCAGTTTATTGCAACTACTGCTTTTCTTCTCTGGCTTCACTTGCTAATATATTTATATTTATTAAAAAATATCAACATAAACAATCATTGATTGCGCTGGTGGTGGAAACAATTCTTTAAATGAAGTTTGCGAGTTTGAAGTAAACAAAAATCCAATTGTTTTTATCCAGTCGTCGAACAACATAGCAAAACTACCGCCAGTCCCACGCACTGAAGCGTTTCGACCTTCCATGATCATCATCAGAGTATGACGGAAAACTGAATAGGGAGGATCAATTTGCACTGTATATATGTACGAAAAGCAAAATAAGATATGCGGCTTTCACCTCTAGTAGTCTCAAATACATTGTACTTGACTGTAATTGTCGGCAGCATGATTTCGATGCAGTCAAGAACATTAACTGTTTGCAGCTTTCGCCACAGATATATATGGGCAACAAAGTTAAACAATCATTGATTGCGCGGGTGGTGATAACAGTTATTTAAATCAAGGTTATGAACTAGAGATAATTTGACATACTACCATACGGATACTATTTCGAAAGACAAATGCGGTTCAGATCTGAGTAATCATTTATGTTAATAAATTTTGGATTCATCATTTTTACGATTGATAGGAAGAATTATGTAATTAGATTTTGTCGACCGCAGATCTAAACCAATCCTCTTTGCTAGTGAGTCGCCGAACATTGCTGAGTTTACATCACTTACACATATTTGTATCTTTTCGTATGCGAATCCATAAGAACCATAAACTATATGGCTAAAGAGAACTACCCAACATAGTTTTTTCTGTTCATAATAAAAATATGTCTGACGAAAGTGACAAGCATGTAGTATAGATACTATTTGTTGCGGAGGCCTAATATATATACAATAAGGTATTAGGTTTTGCTTACCTAGATACGAATATGTTCAAATATGACCAGAAGGAAAAACGAAAAAATGTAATTCTGTTTGTACATAAAACATTGATTTTCACGAACTGCAAAATGAAATTATTCACACATATATCAAAAGATTTACAACCATTCGTAATAAATATGAGTTTTGATACTGATTTTTTCCCTTCTGGCATAAACTGAGTATTTTCAAAGAAATTATATTATATTTTAAAAAAGCACGAAAAATATTTGCACACGGCAAACGAATGTAAAAATAGGCAATGCTTGTATTTAAAGTTCAGCCAATTTTTTTCATTTGAATAATTTTAACCGTGCTTTGTGATACATAGGTTAAATAAAAAACGTTAAATTATTTGGTAAGCGTTATTTTTGCTTAAAGTCTTTTAACAAAATCTTCTCCACTAAGACAAGCAACGTTTTTCGGGCCTTGACATTTTGACATTAGTTATATCCAATTTAAGTTACTGTTTTTAAATTGAACTGAATATTTCTTATACACGTATTGCATCTATAAACTGGGAAGCAGCCGTTCTAAAGCAAAGTTCATTGTTAACTAAATTCATTAAAAAATTAATAACTTACTTTTTTTATTAAAACTGAAAATAATAAATTTAAATACCTGATGCATGTTGTGATATATTCTAATTCAGTTCATATTAACAGGTAGAATGTACCAATTGGTCAATACTACCCAGGTATGAGGCATGGGCTTATTTATTGCACAATAGCTGAAACCAGAAATACGTCACACATAAACTGTTTATTTGATCAGGATCATTCAAACAAATGGCGGTGAATTCGTTTAGGAGACACAGATTCGTGTAGAAATGAAGCCTAGGACCATCGAGGATATTAATCGTATTTAAGAATACGCTTTATTCGGAATGCTGAAATATTTTTGTAGCTTACGTTGTATAGGTCGTTTATATTTTTCAAGTGAGTCATATTTTCTGGCTTATTATTTTCAATTGATAAATAATGTAAGCATTCAAGTAAACACTGTTGTGAAGCAGGTTTTTACAACATAATTAGAAATAAATTTTATTCTCGGGAAATCGGAACTTCTCCGATTTGCCTAATAGTTTATATAGTTCATTAAATAAATCAAAGGGTATTGAGCTTAATGAATTTATACATTGTAAAATTAAGATATTATATATATATATACTGACACACATATATATATATATATATATATATATATATATATATATATATAAAGCGTGCAATGCAATTTCAGAGGTGCGCATACACACAAAAAGCTTTCCATTTATATTCAAGGTTGATAAAAATGAGTTCTTAAACAATAGGCAGATCTTGGTATTCATTTATGTCAAAATACTATAAATCTACCCAATTTATTGTATATAATAATTATTTACATAATAATTATTTACTGAATTTGAGGATAACAGTATTGTTGAAGTAGTACATAGTAGGATCCTTAAATAAGTAAAATAATTTGTATGAACTAGTGAATTTTGTGCGTGTATTTGTGTTTGTGAGATTTTGAATGTGCGCTTTATTATGATATCTTTTTTTATATCATCTTCACCTGAAATCTGGCTTAATCCACTTTGCTACTTTATCTTTACGTATAAAGAATGAAATATTTCAGTCAAGTGTTAATTTGGAATAAATGCCATGGCTTTTCAAACTGTGCAACAGAATACTGATTTATTATAATGCTATTATTCAATACATTATCAAGACATCGTCATCATCATCATCATCATCATCATCAATATCATCTTAAATTAAAATTCGAAAGCATTTCATATCAGATGATTCGCCCCCGCATAACCATAAAATAATTTAATAACTGAAATAAAACAATAATGATATTGATTATAAAGCTAAAGCTACTAATTTAAATGAAAGCAGCGTATGGGGAGAATTATTTAGGATGTGATCGATTTAGTATAGATAGAGAGAACCACCTAGCTAACAGACCAAATGTGACCACCTAGACTCCTAGTGGTAAGACGACATTGGCAAAAAAGCATTTTTGTGCTTTCAAATATATCTCATAAGAATCAAGACTAAATCTGAGATAAAAGCTTTACGATGATGACAACTTTTAGTCTAAAATAAGATCACTCTTAAGCACGATTTTATGACATATCACACGGGGCTTTCCATCAAAAAAAAATTGCAGACAATCGGTTCATTTACTACAAAATTTAATTGTAGTTGACCTTAGATGTTTCTGTTGCGTCATCATCTGTCAGTTTTGTTTCTTAATTCAATTTTGCGCAGGGTAAGATAATTGGACTCTGCTGAACAGTTGAGTCGAATTCATATTTAAAACGTGTCCGGACAAACGCATTAAATGTACCCCCTGTTTGTCTTCCTAAATATGAGAACTTATTGGCAGTCTACGGATGTCAAAATTTTTTATTATGGATTATGCTCCCCAAACAACGAGTGATGAATTCCTGTAAGAATCTATGATCTTCGACACTAAATGACTTTATTTCAGTTGCGTATGGCGAAAGTGCACGCACTTAGACGTTCACATATAGCGTTTAAAACAGAGTGGGTTACTATTGTTTCTACATTTTTAACTAAGGGCTTCTTTAGCTTTCACGAACTCATATTCACCTCGCTTATCATATTGCTCGTGTTATTAATAAAACTACCGAGATATTTTACCTGTCAAATATTTCCAAGTGTTTATCCTGAAGTCGCAAATTTGAAGTGAATGACGAGCGATTCTGTAGAAACATCTTACCTGTAGATTGTGTATTTTTTTTTACCGAAAGACGGAACGTTGACGGCTAATCTATTCAAGGTAGTCTAAGCAGAGTATCGGTTGTCGTATTATAGTACAGTATAGCTGGAACAGTCTAGGTCGAATAATCTACTAACGAAGATATGTTTAACTTCTGGATCCTGGACGTTTGGAAGAGTGAAGTTCATATTAGAAGCTATTACAAAATTAAACCAAAATGTGGGAATAGGACATATTTTTAGGGATACCACTTTTAGCAGAACAGATGCGCGATGAATCATTGTAGACTATAACGCTACCAGATGTATTCGTGTACGATGCTCGTACAATGTTTGCAAATGTCGATGCATAACAGTATCCAATAAAATGACTCAATCGTCAAAGTCAAATGCATCCTTGAAATCCGCCAAATATGGCTTTTGTGAAACGGAGATATACATGGCGTTGTTCAAGTACTTCTGTTTAGGTATAATTATTATCTTAACAACCTCGTCTTGGCGGAAATCGGGCTTCATCGTTTTTCTGTATATGATTCGCGAAATCCAATGAGACAGTGCTAGATAATCAAAGCAGATAATCTTAATAATACTGGAATCATCCTAATATCACAATGGTTATATCTCAAATTAAAATGTCCTCTTTGAAGATCAGTAAACAACCGACAAGTTGTATAGCTATGAACATTTAAAATAGTCGGAAACAGGTCATCGTGGTATGCAGTTTTGTTTATATCAGAATACTTTCATGGATTTGGACTGATGCACTTTCCCATCAAAATTTATCTTTAATTTGTAACAATAATGTTTTGATTTTATTACGCCTATTTATCCTGAACCTGTTTCATGGATAAGGTGGAATTTAACGCTGGTCATTACGTGATGTGAATCGTTCTTCCACCTCATCAGGCTTTTTGTTTAAAACGGATTCCATATAAATATCATACTGCGATAGTTCTAACGTGTAATAGCTTTCCGAGTGATATTCTGTGCGAAGTTTGCGCGAATTTAGTGTCTGTTTTGTAAAATCGCCGTAGGGTTTTTGAAGATCTAATGACGGATTCTACGGTAGTCTACGATGATAAATACTGCAGTACCTGTACTGCTCAATACAACCCTTAACTTCGTCCACAGTACGTTCATCTATGCAAGTTAATTTCCATTATGGAAAATATTAATATTTTTTGAAACATACTTTTTCCTGCTTACCAACTTTTATTGGAGGTTTATTGTTATTCGGCTTGCCGTAAATTGTTGGTGGCATTCCATAACAGATGAATACACGGTTCAATTAGGCATACGATTTTTAAACTCGGACGAAGATCCTGGATGCAACCACGCCATCTTATAAAATTTGATACCAAATCTATTTGAGTTAACATCTCACTAGTATCTGGATGACGGCATGTTGCGCAATATTATACTGTCTCGAATGTTTCTGCTACTTAACTATTTCTTATTTAACTAAACAGCTTTTCAAAAGTTAGATACTGTTTGTGGCAGAGAACTAATAAATTTGCAATTGTGTATTAGGTGTTGCGCACCTAGTAATAAATAAATTTAATGTGACCAGAAGGATAAACTAAAGACAGCGTGAATGTAAAATAAAATCTCGTGCGCATTTTCTACGTGCTTCCTTGTAACTCATCAGTAGGAACCAGTATTACGCCCTCAACCCACTGTATGTTTGAGTGAGTAGTAGTAAAGATAATTTCATATAAAGTCTTCAAGAATGTGACTTAAAAGCCAACTCACTAGATATAATATATATACTAAGCCTGTAAAGGGGACAAAATTTATGGCTTTTCTGAGAGTACCTGGTTCCAAAATTATTTTACCGAAAAGTTACATGGTATCAACACTGTGGTTGGCGAGTCGGTAAATGATACCAACACGATGGGTTTCAATGCATGCTAAATTTCATCACAATTGAGAATTACAACTATTCCTGATTACCATTTATTGCAGCAAATCAATGCCATGATTTTAGTCTCATTTTAACAAATAATTTCAAATATGATCAGATGGATAAACCAAAGAGAGCATAAACGGAAATTATAACCTCGTGCACATTCGTTTCGTGCTAAATGGTAGTAGTACGCCCTTTACCCTCTATATGTGGAAAATAGGACGGTAACATTTACTTCATGAATGCGCAAAACTGCAGTAGTGTATTTTACTTCGCATCCGACAGTTGTTCAACTCTCATCATAAATTCAGCTTAGATGGTATCTACAGATTTTGTGAAGCTCTGACACGAACTTTTATTCTACCCAGTAGAGAACTTATGTCGGAGTAGAGAACATCCTTACTGTTGTTTGTGTTGCATATAATGAGGGCCTTGTCAGATTCAAAAAATGGCCAACACTGATTGAGGATTTGGGTATCGATTATGCAGATTACGTCAAGCCTGCCGCACAAAATTTTATGTTTACAACGATCTTTTCGGTTAAACATGTTTCAGATAGATAAAGAAAGACAAACATGCTCCACATTTTCCAGCTTGATAAAATTCCGTGGTGTCAGGTTTTCAAAGTCAATATAGCGTAGATACGGATGATGTACGCAAATCATTAAAAATGTAATATCCCGCATCATGGTTTTTGAAAACCCGCATATATGAATTTACAATTTATCGATTTTGTAAAGATTTTAGTTAAAAAATTTTAAAATGTTCATCTGTTAAATGCTCCGATTTTAAAGCCTAAACCAAGTCGAATGAAAGGCAGTTTATTTCAACTACTTTTCATATTTTGAAAGCGTAATTAAGCTCAGTGATTTGATTAAGGTCCACCATAATAATAGGATTATTATAATCAAAGTTGCGATCTTGATATAAACGCCTGGCTCATTAACAAAGAATTGCATAGTTTAGAAATTGCAGCTCATCCAGTTGACTGGTTTCGTAATTATTGAGATCTCATTACATACTGGCCAGAATTTGTCGCGGACAGTGCTCGAACCTGGGCACGTCTGCTTCGGAATTTGGTGCTCTAACCACTGATTCACACTGCCGCAAACTTTAAACAGTTTTTAGTTGTATAATAAAGAATGTAAATATGTTAGTCTTTTTCCTGGCATCCACTTAGACCCAAAAAGTCAACGGTCCGTGTCCAATCTCTCTTTATTGAACAGTCACGACACAACACGTGAAAGTGGTATTAAAATGGAGCAGACATGCCGAGGTTCGAGCCCTGTCTACGACAAATTCTGGCCGGTACGTAATGAGTTTGTAATATGGACGAAACCGGTCTACGGGATGAATTACCTTTTCTACACTATGACATTCGTTATTTATGATGATAAATATCTTTATTTAATGGGTCAGGTGTTTATATCGACGTCAAAACCTTGATTATAGTATTTGGAATCACCACTAGTACAACCAGTGTTCGTTTAATTCTATAATAATGGCATTCACATGAACATGGTTGTCGGAATTGGAAGCGGATTCAAGTTTTACGTATATAATAAAAATCCTATCTAAACATTTCAATATATATATATATATATATATATATATATATATAATAAAAATTTTATATTCCATTTTTGGAAATATCTTTATAGATTTTTTTACATTTATTTACTATTTGACGAAGGTTCAATTACTATTTAATCTGAATTTTTCTTATTTGTAATCGATTTGATATAATATATTCGTTGAAAAAGAACTTTATTTGGATTTTATAAAGGAAATATAATCATTTTATACGGTGAAATACAATATTGGCAATTTTATTCTTTACTAACATTTTTGTTAAAAAAAACTATTTTTACGAATCACAATGAGGATAAGATTGATGTTTCTGTTTAATAAAATATTGCTTATTTATGCAAATGCGGATTTTTGATCATCGCGATGAACTATTATTTTCTTCTTTCACAGAATGAGTTTCTAAATGCACAAGCTTCAGCAGAATTAAGGCAGTTCGATGGCAGCGCACACTCTGATGCTGACGAGTTTCAGACACAGCTTAATTCACAAAATATTTTGGAAGCCAATCGTTCTACAAACATCGACAACAATGCTAACAGTAAGTTTGGCGCATGCCAATTTGTTTAGTTTGGTAGTTCTCTATTTTCAGTCAATTCATTGCTTAAGAAAATAGGCCTCACAATCAGGTGAATTTCCACATGCTATTAAAGACACCAAATAAAAGAGTTGCGAACGGCTGAAGCTGTTAAATGCAACATACTTAATTATCAGTTAAACAAGCGAATAAGTTCGTGCATTGTTTGTACTGTTTATTCCTACGAAACTTGGTCACGCGGGAGGTGATAACAATTGTGCTCGTTAAGGTTGTGTTCTTGAGATAAACATCAGTCGCATTATTGGCATACATTTATCTGTATTAACTGAGCATTGAGTAATGCAGTAAAGGAAATTCACCCAGTAAACCGGTTTCGTCCTAATAGAGAACATTTCACGTTCTTTCCAAAATTCGAGCCATGTCCGCGGCAAATTCTGGACATTAACTGAAGTGTTCCCAGTAGACACGAAACCGGTTTACCGGATGAATTGCCTGTTTGACATTATATAATGCTCAGTATATATTGCCAAGTGTAGGTATATAATTTGACTTTTTTCCTAGTCAGATCGCAACCTTGATTAGATTAATTGTGAATTTTGTTTACTTATCTGTTCGTATGTGTGTTCTCCAACATGTACGTTTTACCTTCCTATTTGCTGTTGTATTATGTATGCGTCTAAACCATCTTAATAAATAACTATAATCAAGGTTGCGTTCTTGATGTAAGCACCTGACCCATTAATTACTCACTTATATCAGTATAAACTAAGAATTGTATAGTGTAGAAAAGGTAATTCATCCAGTAGACCTCATCACGTACTGGCCAGAATTTGCCGCAAACAGGGATAGTACCTGGGCACATCTGCTACGGAATCTGGTGCTTTGACCAATGAGCCACATTGCCACACTCTACACTCAATTTTCAATTATATACAAACTCATGTGTCTTGACTAGTCTTTTTAATTTTAGGTGGAGCTTATATGGCATCCATTTGGATCCAAAGTACCAACTAACCACCCGAAATCTGTTATTACTGAAAAGACACAACACTACATGGTGAAGCGGTATTGAAATGAACAATTATATAATTAAACGACAATTGGTTGCGCGTATAATTTAATTAATGTTGCTTACAAAGTTGACTATATGAATTATCAAACAGTACAATTACGTTGGGTTCTGATGGAAATAAATTATCCTGTTGACCTTGTTAACTATAACTGCTTTGTAATAAATGTATTCTTCAGTACAGGATCTTTATTAATGAGATACTAAATACATTAAAATTTACGGAAAAGGTAAACTGACAATATTTTGAAGTTTTCCATAGTGTATTAAAGTAATAATAATAATAATAATAATTATAATACTACTACTACTACTACTACTAATACTAATACTACTACCACTACTACTACTACTACTACTACTACTACTACTACTACTACTACTACTACTACTACTACTATTAATATTACTAATACTGATACTACTACTACCACTACCACCACCAATACCACTAATACCACCACCACCACTACTACTACTACTACTACTACTACTACTACTACTACTACAACTACTACTACTACTACAATACTACTACTACTACTATTACTATTAATATTACTAATACTGGTACTACTACTACCACTACCACCACCAATACCACTACCACCACCAACACCACCACCACAACTACTACTACTACTACTACTACTACTACTACTACTACTACTACTAATAATACATAATAATAATAATAATAATAATAATAATAATAATAATAATAATAATATTAATCATAATCATAATAAATCTTTATTTTGCAACAAAGGCCAACTAGCCTGATGATTGGTCAGTGAACAAAGCAAAAGCAGGACTTTGTAGAAATGATTAAAACAGTGAGTAGGAACTAAACGAACATTGGTTACGCGGGTGGTGATAACAATTATTATAATTTTCTACACTATACAATTCTTAGTTTATACTGACAGATGTAAGTAATTAATGGGTCAGGTGTTTATATCAAGACCGCAACCTTGATTATAATAAGTGAGTAGGAACTGTTTGTCTCTAGGGATGGCAATGGGAACGGTGCACGAGGGTCAGGAGAAATAAGCACTTGTATTAGAACCGAACGTAGATACAAAAAATGCATATCTTTGATAAGAATAAAATCGACTTGAATGAATGGATGACAAACTTCAGGGGCTCGATCCGCAATAGAATGCAGATCTTCAGATTGTAACGCCATTTTTGCATCCTTTGTGTAGAATTCTACTTGATAAACTCGTACTGCCTCAGGAAGCAGAATTTATAATTCCGTAATCCGATAAGAATCCATTGAAGCTGACATAGAGGAGAGCAACATACGTATTTAAAAGTGTTATGAACAGGCCTTCGTGAGCTACTGTCGCAATGATGATTCAGCAAAATTTTCGACCATCAAAAAAAAATAATGCAAAAGATAATGACCATGCATATTTTTGGTGAAAGAGCAGGAGGTTGCGTTTTTAGTCCGTGTGGTATTTGGTAAAGAAATGACGATTAATCGCCTTTTTATATTCGTCGTGTTTTATTGCTCTTATCTGCACGGGTAGTGTGATGAAAATTTTTATGGCCTTGATAAATAGTCATATTTGAGAAACGATATTGATTGTATAGTTGGGTTGGATTGATGATTTAAAATTACGCGTAACGTATGGGTGGTGCAGATAAGCGAAATAAGAACGGAAGTCTCGTAATGAACATGTGTATAAAGGATATTAATTCTATATGGCGAATAAACCACAAGGGTTTCAGATTAGAAAGTAGGAGACGATCTAGATAATCTTCACCAAGATGGAATATACGTTTTAGATTGCGAGAGGCAATCTGCTCTAGAGCATATGACGATGTCAACGTGAGGTGGCAGTAAGACTCACTGGCGTAGAAAATGAGAGGCAGAACATAAACTTAGAATAGAGTTAATCTCACGATGGGTTTGTTTTTCATGACACAAATTAAACGAGCCCATTTGTAAAGCTAAAATGTTACTTGGTTGAAGTGTAGGGAGTAGTACAGTGACTCAGATAATGATATATATATATATATATATATATATATATATATATATATATATATATATATATATATATATAAGGAGAGGTTGGAAGACATCAAGGGGTTGGCGCCAGAGCTTCATTTTCCAAATTTTATCCGGGTTATGTTTGAGGTTAATTTAACGACGTTATTATTATTATTATTATTATTGTTATTATTATTTTTATTATTATTATTATGATTTGCATTATTTTATTTTTTATATCACTAAGACAATGGATAAATTTAAGTCATCATAGACCAAAACCGTAATACCATTGCCACACGCGCGTCTTGTTTACTGACTTCTCAAGAGAATGAGAGAGAATTACGGTTTTGATCTAATATACTTTCTTTTAATTTTGGGCAATAGTTGGATAATGTAATAACGTAGAGTTTTGTGTATTAGAGTAATTTTTAATGAAACTTAACTTTCATTTTTCAGCTCGCTATTTTCATAAATTTTGCGATTTAAAATTAGTCCATAACATCTGTTGGCACTTTAAATAAGTTGCCTGAAGTTCTTTAACTAAAACAATTAAATTTATGTAGGAAAACAATAGTAAATCCCAAATTTGGTCATTGGTGAATTATTTATATCATGCATAAATCACAAATTAAGCCTGACAATAACTCATACCATAGGTTGTGCCCCAAACGTGTGAATATGCTTGGTTTTATCGTAAATGTGAGTGTGTGTTTGTTTTTTTTTCAAATGCGTGTGTATACTTTTAAAAAATCGCACACATCTTGAAACGCATAAAATATAAGCATACCTTTTGGCATTAACCCAATGTTGTTTTGAGCAAGGTTACTGGACGACACAATGCTATAATATGTGGCCTACATCATCTATTTGCATTTTGGCACAACGATTGTGCAACGAACAAACAAAGTTGTTTCAGAAATAGCTGCGTTGCTGTAATAGTGCAATTTTTTTTGTTTATATATATATATATATATATATATATTTATATATATATATATATATATATATATATATATATATATATATATATATATATATATATATATATATAGTAATAAGACCATGTGCAGAATAAGGTCAGATCTAAGAAATTTGAATTTAAAAACTTTATTTTCGGGATGAGAATTTACTTGTGTTGAGTGTATTATGTGTGGAGATTTATTTTTAAAGTGAATAATATCAATTTTGTAAAGGTGCATAAAAGTCAATGTTTTTCCAAGCGTTTTTCTACAGCTTTTTCTTATTATTTAACAAAATTTTGATGAAAAATGCCAATCGCTCTTCAATGGCGTTATGGATGAGTTCAAGAAAGTAGGATAATAAAGGTGTCTAATTACTTCTAATTCAATTTACTATATTATGCTAAAACAACGATTTTATATTTCCACTATAGGGATCGTTAACACACAAATACACTAATAAAAAACAATCATAGTTAAAATTACAGCGCCAAAGTTTAGAAAATCCGCGTTGGTTAGTTTGTGAACGTGCAAAGATTGTCATTGTGGAAGGTCGAAACGCGTCTGCACGTGTGCTTTTCAGCAGTTTATCTATGTTGTGGGACTGGCTACATACTACTGGATTGGTGTTTATATGAATTTGCAAACTTGATTTACAGAATTTCTCCCACCTCCCGTGCAATCATTGCTTATTTAACTGTGCAGTCAATGTCACATTTTATTATTAACCGTTAATAGGTTTATCGGTAGACAGGCGGCTTATTTCATTCAGACACGTGAAATGTATTAATAATGAGCCTCAATGTTATGCGTTGTTTGTTTACATTTTTGGCTGCCGTCAACCCAAGTTGAATGCTAGCGCTGGCCCAAGTTATGCATTTGGGTGATCAATGCCTAATTCTTAAATACTAATAAATCAGACCTTCGCACTCAAAAAAATATATATATATATATATATATATATATATATATATATATATATATATATAGTCGTTGATAGTTCTTTTTCGCCAATAGGAAAACCATTTTTTTTCTTAATGAAGCATGCCACAATTTGCGATCGTGGGTCGTCACTTGACTCTATCAGTTTCTTAAAGATCTCATTGATCCCCATTCCCTTAGTGCGACATTGAGATTGTCTTTTTTGTGGCGGCGTAAAGATTCCGCCTAAAAAGGCTCTGACATCGTTCATTCTAATCACTGGAAATGAGATACGTTCTAATATTCGTTGATTGACGACGTTTCGATTCTCCCTTTTCTGAATCATCAACGAAGATTAAATCGTGGATCATGTCCATTGGTTTGTATGGACCATGTTGAAGCCGTCGGAGGTTGAATGAGCAGCCAGTCACAGCGAAGACGAACTCAATGCGAACTTGGAAATCGGTACCAATCGGATATTTGCGAGACGGATAGTGAAAAGCGTTAACCCACGATCGCAAATCGTGACATCCATCATTATGACTTACTTACTTTACTTTACTGCGGCTGACTCCTTTTGGAGGATAAGCCGGCTCCATTGATTTCATGGAGTTTCTTGGGAATTTGGTACAAGTGGTGTCCCCTCACCACTCGGCTTTTTGATCGAGGACGCACCGCTAGCCTTTGCACATCCAAGCGCAGTCTGCAAGGCAGCAGTAAGTTGCATGGTTGCCGGTGGCTGTTGAGAGCTCATTCGCCATTCGGAAGTACGGGGTACTGTCCAGGAGTCCATGTAATCCTGTGGCTGTTGAACCCTTTTGTGGCGGGGAACATACGCCGAGTCATGGTGCCGTCATCGGGCTCATGTGGTATTTTATAGGAGATCCGATTGCCGGTCAGAGATCCACCACGCACTGGTGACGGCTGCACGTCGCAATTTTTGAAAAAAATTTCTCTCTAAATTTACCATGTTGTAATTACAAATTTTTGTTCTTCTATATGGCTAGAAAAATTGCATCATTGGAGCGTTAATATACTCTTATGTGAATGAATTTGGGATATAAGTTGTGTGAGCTTTATTTAACGCAATAACTGATTCTAACACGACTGAATTGCTTCCTTTAGGTTTGTGCGAAAATCAATATACCTTAGATTAAATAATATGAAACTGCAGAAATGATATTTTCAAAAAAAAATTGCATTTAGCAATTGACAGCATCTTTCAGAGTGGTGATGGTGGAAATATATTTGTAAACTAAAATACGCTTCGTGTACATTAATTTCGTACCTCTTTACAGGTGATCATGCGAAAAAACATTTTAGGCAAAATATATAATATCAATTAACCTGGATAAAGTGAAGCCATAAAAGGAAATACGTCACAACTTTAAAGGCATCAAAACATATCTGAATATGCCTCGAAGTTTCTGCATGATTTATTTACGTGCAGTATGCACTGCTGTGATTGATGTATGTAGAAAAGTGGTGCATAAAAAAATTCGTCTGAATTTCGTGTGGTGTAGACAATTTGGAGATTGGCGTTTTCAATTCACTTATCATTTGCTTTTTCTTATTTTTATCGCATATTTCGATAATGGTTCTTGAGATGAATTTACGAACAACTATTTCCGTTTAATATTAAAAATACAATGATGGAATTAATTAAATTTGTCTGCGTAGTTCAAGCGAGTTATACATAAACTAATGAGTCAGACCGATGTGAATGCTCACTCACAAATTTAAAGGTCATTAACTTGTTTTCAGTTCGTTACAAAATTGTTGTCTTTACTGAATTACAGAAATATGAGATCATAAATTCAACTGTAATGTTTAGATTTATTGTCAATTCATTCTTTAAAAATCACGTGGATGTCTGGTTTGTTTGCAGTGTTTCTTAACTAACATTCTTGGCTATTACTTTAATCAAGTTTACGATCTTGATATATACACCTTACCTATTAAGTACGTACATTTGACAGTATAAGCTTAAAATTGTTCATCGTAGAAGAGAAAATTCATCCTGTAGACCGGTTTCGTCCTTTTTGGGTACTCATCATGTACTGGCAATAATTTGCCACGGACAAGACACGAACCCGGGCACATCTGTTTGCGGCAAATTCTGTACAGTACGTGAGGAGTTCCCAATATGGACAAAACCGGTCTACTTGACGAATTGCCTTTTCTACACTATAGAATTGTTAATTTATACTGACAAATATATTTTTAAAATGGGTCAGGTGTTTACATCAAGTTTGCAACCTTGATTACAGTAATTGTTATCATCGCCCGCGCAACCAATCTTCGTTTAATTATATCAATGCTTGGCTATTGCAAAAATGTAGCCCAATTTATTAAAACGGATAAAAATGTAGAAATGCATCGTAATACGCTTCAAATGTAATCTGCCCAGAATTTAAATGTATATAAGTGACCAAGCCAGACATTGCAACATTCTGTCTCCGCAGCTGAATAAATAAAAAAGTCATTGTATCGGAAATCAGCATAATTTTTTAAATTTGACTTGGCTGTGTTTTTGCCTGTTTACTTTTGGCTGTTTGGCAGAGATTTTGGATATTACGTGTCAAATATAAGTCTTGAAAATTGATTTGAAAAACGTTTCCTGTATTTTGTCGTTTCTTGGAGAATTCGGCAGAAATACGATTCAAATTATTATCACGAAATTATTTTATCAATGTTTTCTGACTCGTAAAAAAGTAGTAACCCATTTTTTGAACTAATAATTTATTAAAATTATTGTAGAAGTTGTCATTTATTCTAAAATTTTGCATCGTTCATGCAAATTTGTATTAGCAATAATGCATTATTAAAAAATTACATACAAATAGAAATATAATATGAAATAAATACAATTTGTGCAAATATTTGAAGTTATTCATGGGTGAAACAAACATTAGTTCCGTATCGAAAAATTCCTTGCCACATTTATTGATGTGCAATTAAATCTAATAAAATGTGCTGATAACCACTTTTGATTATTACAGCGTGAACTATGTTCGATGTTTGCGTATAGTGTTAAGAAAGCCAGTATTATTTCCGAAAACATAATTAAAAACTAAATGCGCACACGCTATTAATTTTTAGGTTTAACAATAAAGCCATGAAAAAGTGATTTGAGGGCGCATAACATTCCTGAGAAAAACAATATTGTGCATATAACGGTAAACAAAGTTAATGAAACACTACACACCAACTTGGAAGGCAGCTACTTTAAGTGGGCTTTAAAAAAGACGTTCGAATATTGGCCGTCTTCAAGCTATGAGCTTGTTTCTTTCCGGAGCGCCGGAGACTGTCATAAGACATAATTTATTTCAAGATCACCAAGAAATGACGTGCACAGTCATTACAACATAATCGTTGAGTACACCTGCTAGAATGTGAATCGGGTTTCTTGTCCTGCAGACTGTCGATAATTTGCTTTGTTGTCAATAGTTAAGTTTTCTGTATAGATACTAATTTGGTGAAGAGATAGCTTGACCTTAAAATAGGCATGTTACCTGCACGATTTACATTCTAACAAGAAAGTTGAAAACTGAATTGAATTTTTATGAAGCAGTTTACAAGGCACACCTGCATACTTGCATGACCTCATAAAGACCAAAACATTTTTTCAAGCAGGTGTATATAAAACAATAAATTCTGATCGATGGCGTATACTAAGTCGGTTAGACGTGAGGAAAATTTGTCATTTTCTTTAAAAAGCTGTTGATCAATTTAAATTCATAAAGTATAGTGGCGATCAGGTTTAACAAATTGAATAGCACTTGTTAGCGGAGATTTTAAAAGATATTTTATCTAGTAATTGACTATACTTTATTGGAGAGCATAAAAGTCAGTAATACAGGCCTCACAATTAGGCAGTGAGCTGCTAGGGCACATACATAATAATACACATAAATGGTGATATAAATCTGCTGCAAGGTGAGATCCAGGGGCACCTCAACCAACAGGTCTCCACGCAATAGCATTTGAGCCACTAGATTCCCAACGATTTTCGTGCATACAAGTTTATCATGATTAGTGAGGCAGTGAAATCAGATGGTGTAATTGATTGCGCTCTGCATATAAAGTTTATCTAACTCAAATATGAGGAATTTAAATAAACACAGATTTTATTAATCACTTGTTGTAATGTGTGATTATATAAAGTTTGCAAATTGTGGTTATACCGGTTGTCATTAAGCCTACTATTAAACAATAATTGATTGCGCGGGTGGTGGTAATAATTCTTAAAATTAAGTTTTCAAGCGTCAAGTTAAACTCATAACCATTGTATTTAGCCAGTCGCCGAACAACATAACAAATCTACCGCTTGTCGCAAGCAAAATTCGATATGCGGCTCACACCTGTGGTAGTTATTTTTCCGTCGCCATCTATTGATGATCTTGGAAGGTCAAAACGCTTCATTGCGTACGACGGGTTGTAGTTTTGCTATTTTGTTCGACGACTGGTTAAATACAATGGGATTGGTGTTTACTTCAAGCTCGCAATCTTGATTCAACGATTTAAGTTAACTAATTAGAATTTGAAATAAAAATTACCGGTTCTTTTGTAGCGCGAGCCTTAATAATATTCATAGTACAATTTCCATGTGCGAAAATAAAAGAATTTTTTTTCAGATACAAGAACCGTTTCATTATTATATTCTTCTCAATCGTCTACAGATAAACATCCTTTATGTATAAATTGAAGGTTAAAACAAAATAGAAAAATGCAAACGTGGAAAGAGTGTGAAATAAGGAAAACAGCCAATCAATTACGTGCATTGAGCTTGAACTCGAGGTGATGCACGAAATTGATTAATTGTTTCCCTTATTTAACATTCGTTCGACGTTTGGAGAGATGTTCATTTGTAGATATTTGCGAAGAATATGATAAAGAAACGGTTTTTGTATCTGATAAAATTTCTTCTTCTTTCTACACATTGAAAGGGTAAAAAGAAATACTGGTTCACTGAAGCAGAACCCTGATGAAAATGAGTGGTTAATCAAAATAGTTGAACTAGACGTTTTTCGCCAGATTTAATCTTTCTTTAAATTTAAGTTCCGTTCTGAAAGAAATTAGACAATAAAAGGGGTGTGACGTTAGGATGCTTGCAGGCAAAAGAAAATAGCAAATCGGAAGCAGATAGACACGTGCAGAAGTATACGTTCAAACAAAATTGAACAATTTTTATCTTTGAGTGTGTAAGTTATTGTGCGTTAACTAAGCTTGCATGACCATGGTTCAAATTTAAATGGCAAGTGTTTCAACAAATTTTTAAAATACGAAAATAAAACAGCAAAAATTGACTGTCGTTGAAATTTTAAACGTGACATACACGTATTTCCTATTTGTCGGATTAACATTTGGTTGTTTAGACCCTCGTTTGAAGTTGGGATTTAATATTTCTGAAAATGTCATAATGCAGCCGGTTATTCCTCTTTTATGCGTATCTATTTGTGGTCATTGTACACATTCGTAGTTTAAGGTTAATATAAAAAATATCCTTTGAATATTTTTGTAGTGCCAGCTTCATATGTTGAATCTCCGTGATTTGCGCTCACGGGTTGTCGCTTTGCACTATCCGTTTCGCAAACATTCGTGTAAATTAATCATTATAGAAAATAGCAACGACAATTCATCATATATACACCGGTCTTATCCTTACCATAATTATTACTTCAAGTTGATTACCTCTTTCATTTTTATCCTCTCCACGGGCGCCAAACTGACTTTAGAAACAGTGTGGACATATTTTGACATGGCAGAAACAGCTAAAGACAACTTGATTCATTTTTGGTATGATAGGTCTCTGAGTCTATCACGTATACCACCGTGTAATCCCTACCACTAAGGAAATGCAATATTCAGTAATATTGGTTCTAGAAACAGAGGGACATATACCCTTTTTAACAATAATTGTTTGCCCTGTCCCAAGATCCGGATGCGTCAAATTCTCGCAGGTACATGAAAAGTTCTCAATAAATACGAAACCCGTCTACTTGTGGATATGCTTTTGTCCCATTGTGTAATGAATAGCTCCGTACATTGATTTATTCCATATAATTAATATATATGGTACATATACGCACATTAATCATTTTATATATAAAAATTTACATATATGTATATATATATATATATATATATATATATATATATATATATATATAGTATTTTATATATTTATATAAGGTGTGAATAACGTGATAAATTAATAATAATAAGAGAAATTATTCATGGTTAACAGATAGCAATTGTCTTTATATATATATATATATATATAATGGTGTTACGATAATATTATATTTACATATATGGGTATAATGATTTACTTTAGTTATACGAGCATATATTTTTATGCAATTATTTCTAGGATTTGCTTAAAATCACAGTGTGCACACTATTAGTTTTGAAGACCATTAGCTTGTCCATAGTATCTCTTCCATTCTCTCTTTATTTTTGACCTAAGCGTTGCTCTGATATTCATTCTCTTTCCATCTAGATAACTTGCTGTACAGTATTTAAACTAATTTGTTACTAGGTGCGCAATACCTCATGCGCAATTTCATACATTAACGTTCCCGGCTTAAAATAGAAAACATTATTTGGCATTCAAGTTTTTTGTTTTATCAGTTTTGAATTTTTAACCTTGATTGCCATAACATAGCAAAAGTACAGTTATAACAAAAATGTTCGATACTTTCTCTCTCCCCTACAAAATTCTGCACACAAGATGAAATTATGTATACCGGGAGTTTTAGATAGTTGCAATTATACAGAGGTAAGGATTGGTCTGCTAATTGCAAATAGATGTGGCTATATATATATATATATATATATATATATATATATATATATATATATATGTGTGTGTGTGTGTGTGTGTGTAGATTTAGTTTTTAAGTGAGTGTATTCATATGTGCTACACATATGCATATAGTATGTTTAGTTACTGAGACAAATTCTATGTTTAAAACCATTGGTGAGTCAATAAAATAAAATATAAGTAGAACGGTTTCGGATCGAGGTTCCCTTATTTGCTTAAATTTGCTATTGTGAATATTGTGCTGTGTATAGTTGCCTGTAGATGGTGCTGGAAAGTAGGCACCGAAACGTCGCCAGTAAACAAAGATGTGATAGAACCGCATTTCTATTGGTTAATATGAATGATGTTGAAGCCTTCGGAAGAAAGGGACGAATACAAACCCAGCCCGATCGAAGACAAAAAGGAACTGGAAATTGTGATCAATCGGATCTTTGTAAAACTTTTAGTGCAAAGCTACAACACCCTTACGCAAAACGTGACGGGAAAATATGAAGCTGTCTCTCCGCAATCAAATTTCAAAAAATACCATTGTGTAATATTTTGTTTATATTGACAAAATATATATAATCAAATTCACGTAATAAATATGTTATTATATATATATGTATATGTGCTGGCGTATAAAAATGCTAAAATGTGAGGTTGCTTACTAGCGTGATAAAAATGTAAAAATTCTCTAACTTGTCCCACCGTGCTTGCTGGCTGTTCTCCATCTCATTGCATCATTGGTCTGTTTTGTAAGTAGTCTTTTTCTAGGTTCCATTTTGCTTGTTTAGTTTAGACAAATCCAAACGAATACTTAAATGCCCAGCATCATATTAAGTTAAAATGAGCGGTGTTATTGTCATTTGTCAGACTTTAATTGCGACTACAAGATAATATACGGAGAATCACCGATGCACTACCTAACGAAAATAAAATCTTGATAATAATGTTTGGATTTATTTAAAATTAAAATACTTTTATGCAGTTTATACAAGAAAAATGGATGTACTTAGCAAGATGGCATTCACTGGCAATTATTTAGCTAAGGCAATGCTTTTATTTTTTTAATACAGACTATATAATTAATTTTAATAACGTTAAGATATAATCTGTTATAAATTTTGTGGTTCTTGTATTAATTAATGACGAAATTTTTACTGATTTTATCCTTATTTTATCTAAAATATATTTATTGATAATAATTAACTAGTCCTGAATTTAAGAGACGAAATATTAAGAATAATAACACTGCTCCTTCTTTAATTGTTTGTCCTGGCTGTTACTAATTTTGTATTCATAACCTGTGATTATTACGTGTTAGTATTTCTGGGATTTTCAAACAGCTAGTGTTCATTTAATTATATAAATGTTTAATTAAATACTACGTTTCAGGTGCGTGGTGTCTGGGGGTCGTTTGTTGAAAATTTAGGTATAAAGGTATGCAATACAAACTCCACCTAAAGAAAAGGCTAACTAAAAACAGTAGTTTATTTATAACTGAAAATTGTGTGTAGTGAGCGGTTGGTTGGTTTAGTAGTTGGAGAAACGGAATCTAAATAAGACACGCCCGGGTTCGAGCCCTGTCTGCGGCAATTTCTGGATAGTAGGTGTTGAGCTCCCAATAAAGACGAAACGGGTCTACTAGAGGAATTGTCTTTTCTACACTATACAATTCTTTTAGTTGATACTGATACATCTATATACTTAATGGGAAATATCTGAACCCTGATATCGCTAGTTCATCATAGTTTGCAAAGTTGAAAACGGCACTTATCCGACAATATATAATCAGTTTCAAAACATAGCAGAACGTCGTATGGGCATATATCGAATTCAATTGGTTATCACCAGAAAACAACTGACTAATGAAGATCAAATCGCTATGCATATAAAAGACGTGAAAAATTTTATACATAACTACCACCCTAAGTGGTCTAGAAAATATTCTATTTGATTTGAAATTTCTATTGCACAATACATATGCATCCAAAAGGTAATAGTCTTGTAGTTTTTCCGCATTTGCATAATTTATGCAGTAACGCAAGCAGTGAATGCGCGAATGTTGTTAACGATTCTTCAAATCGAATTTGTGATTCTGCGATCAGAACCAATCCTACATTATTAAACACTACTAGTGGTGAGAGCAACATATCTGATATTCCATACCTTTTATATGCATCGAGCCTTGATTTTGTTATTCATTTTTCCGTCATGCTCTGATTTTGCCCAGTGAAGTTTGAAAAAAATTAGTACGTGTGACATATGATTATATTTTGTTGTGTGATTATTAGGATTTATTGGATTTACCTATGTTTCAAGCTAGCAAAATAACTTTGAAGCAGTCTCATCACCCTTTGCACCATGAAGAATTCAATAAGCTTATTATTATAATCAAGTTTGCAATCTTGATATAAGCACCTGACACATTAATTACTTCCATATGTCAGTATAAACTAAGAATTGTATAGTGTAGAAAAGGCAATTCATCCAGTAGAGTGGCTTCGTCCTTATTCGGAACTCATGATGTACAGGCCGGAATTTGCCGCGAACAGGTCTCGAACCGGAGCATGTCTGCTTCGAAATCTGGTTCTCTAACCACTGAGACACCATATCGCACATGATTATAATAATTGTTAACACCGACCGCGCAACCAATGTTCGTTTAATTTTACAGAAAAGCTTCTTTGATATTTGTTCCCCTCATTTGATTTGGTCTACTATTTATGGTGTCCAAATCAGATATTTTTATTCAATAAACCAAAAATGTTACCTTATTCACATATCTTGCATTTTATCCAGAATTATTTATACTTCATTTGTTGTTAGGAAAAAGTTTTTTTCTCTGCAAGCATATTCAAATTCAAACAAAACAGGCTAACTGTTTACATTTTCCCTAGTTTGTCATTCAGACCAGACTTTTATGTAAGAATCATGAAAATAAAATAAAATTTTCGCAAAAACTGTCAATTGACATAACTATTGTACTTAGAAAATATTTAAGATGGCAAAAAAATTAGGAACTTGGCCAAGTGTTATGTTACATACCTATTCTAATATTATTTCCAAAATGTAGCCTTTTTTGTGTGGTAGGCTTTATTTTGCACAAAAATTGCAATCTTTAATAGCTTGGAATGATATGCACCTTATTGACATTAATAAAGCCTACAAAGCATAAGTTTGTATGTAACCGAAATTTATGTATAGTAAGAGGCAGGATAGTGAAGTGGATCGAATGACAGAACCCGAAGAAACAGTGTTTAGGTTCGAGCCCTGTCCACATAAAAATTTGGAGAGAACTTGAAGACTGTCGGTCGAGGACGAAACGGGTCTATTGGATTAATTGTCTCTGTAACTTGTGCATTGCATAGTTTATACTAACAAATGTGTATATAACGGAATTGGTGCTTATATCAAGCCTGCAACCTTAATTTAAACAATTAATATTACCAATATTGAGACGAAGATGAATTCACTGTTAGTTTAGCCGATTTCTGAAACGATATTTGTCTGTTAATAATTTCTTTGATGAAAATTTCCCATTTTAACATAACTTGCAAACTGACGAAAAATATTGATTCCATAAATTGTTTGTCAAAAGCAATTTATGATTTACAGGAAGTGAAAATATTGTCTTACGTCAATAAATCTAGTGCTAATAGCAGTATAATTTAAACAATAATTGATTGCGCGGGTGGTGGTAACAATTCTTTAAATCAAGTTTGCGTGCTTGAAGTAAACACCAATCCCATTGTATTTAACCAGTCATCGAACAACATAACAGCTGGCGGTAGTTTTGTTATGTTGTTCGATGACTGGTTAAATACAATGGGATTGGTGTTTACTTCAAGCACGCAAACTTGATCTAATAGCAGTATGTTTCTTCTTGTTTGCACTTTTTATACCATGCATGGTTCCATTGCCGTGCTTCAATCAAACTGGGTTTTGTATTTTTCCCCAGATTGGGCATGCAATATACGCAAAAGCAGAGGACTTTTGTCAACATTCCATTCGCTAAATGCACAAATATAAGAATAAAAATGGAAGCATCTGAGCATATTTAGCTGGTTTACGTGTAACTTCTCGAATTTGGCCTTCGACTGGAAGCAGAAACAGCAATCATGCTTGAGAGGCCTCAGTTTCAGCTGGCACGTAGAACAGCAACTGAACGAAATCATACAATGATTTGAACGATTGATGCGCAATGCGAGCTTCATTTGTTGACTATCCACGATTTGAGTTCGCGGATTGTTGCTTCGCACCATCGGATTCGCAAAGCTCCGATTGATCTCCATTTGAACGAGGATTAGATCGGCCCTTTTAATTTCAGTAGTTGGTATGAACGATGCTGAAGCCTTCAGAAAGAAATGGACAATTTCCGTACCCAGCCAACAACAAGACGAACTCGATGCCAACTTGGAAATGGGGATCATTAGGATCTTTGCGAATCTGATGGTGCGAAGTGACGACCCGCGAATCGTGAGATTCTTTGATGTTTGTGCAATTTGCACAAATTTCTAGCATTCATGGGATAAATTTACTATTTTAGCTGGAAATGAAATCTCCATCATAAGGATAATTGGTTGAAATGGGAAAATAAGTTTACAATTGGCGAATTTTAACCGAGCACATAGTACTGTCAAATATGTTTGCGGTGGAATATTTCAACTTAATAAAATTTTAGGATTGTATGGAATTTGCTAAAAAATCTCTTTTTTCAGAAAACACACACCGTCTGATACTACTCGGGTTCAATAGTCGACTGCCCATATTCAACTTCTACATTTCATAGATTCATATATGTTATTGGCCGTGGAGAAGTGAATAGGTAGTCCTTTTGCCAAGTCTTCATTGTTTTTGTAATCAATATTGCATCATTTTTCTCTTTATATTCAATTTCTTATTTTCTGAACATATTCTTATCCAATCGGATCTCTACATCCTTATGGAATTTGGCACACATTTATGCACTGCTTGATGCAAATAATTTATTTTCGATTTTATACAAAACAAACCCTTTGAGCCCAACTTTTAAAGATGAATTCTCAGCATTTCGTCGAGCTCTTATTGTGCTTAAATTTAGACAATAGGATCATATGCTTCAATATGAATACAAAGTTAGTTTGTTAGAGATGAATGTTTCTGCAGGTTTTATTAATTTCGCCGAAGATCAATAAAATATTATTCTTCAGAAATTTATATTGCAATTGCTGCTGCAGATGATGATGATGATAATATTGAAAATGATGACGATTATGACGTTTAATGAAAATTAGGTTTATGATAATGATGATAATGTTGAAATTAATGCGGATGATTATGTTGTTGATGACGATTTGGATGTTGATGATGCCGATTTTGATGATGATGATGATTATGATAATGATTAAAGTGATGATGATGATGACAATTTTGATGATGCTGGTGATAATGAATATAACGATGATATTGATCATTATTATGACAATAATGATAATGATGCTGACGATTTTAATGAAGTTGATAATGATGGCGATGACAATGATAATGATTATGACAATTTTACTGTTGTTGATGCTTCTGCTGCTGATGACGATATTAATGACGATGTTAATGGTGATGATGATGATGATGATGATGATGATCATGATGATGATGATGATAATTTTCATTATGCTGTTTCCCATGACAATAAGGATGATGATAATGACGAGGATGATGATAGTAATAATAATAACGGTGATGATGATGATGATGGCGTTGATGACGATTTTCATGATAATGTTTTCCACGAAAATAATGTTGCTGATGACGATGATGATAATAATTATATTGATGGTAATAATAATAATACTAATAATACTACTAATATTAATAATGATAATAAGAATAATAAAAATAATAATAGTAATAATAATGGTGATGATGATGATGATGATGATGATGATGATGATGATGATGATGATGATAAAGAGGAGGAGGAAGGCAGGCAGGCCGCACTTCACGCAAAAAACTCCATTATCCGTCATTTTGATCAGCATTGATAATCTATTGTCATGTACACATACTATACTGTGTCAGCCATCCATGGTCAGTTCGCGCGACTGACTGTAAATTTGACATTTTGTGCGGCTGCTTAAATGAAATGGGTTTTTTATTTATCCCGACTTCGCAAACTTGATTTAAATAATTGACATAAACACTCGCATAGTGAATTGTTACCTTATTATGTAAATTTTCTAGAAAAGGATTTATTCATCCATAGATTCCTTAACTCTGCTATTTCGTGACTATGCATTAAAACAACTACTAAAATAAGTTCTTTAGCAGAACTGCTCATCCGGGAACACAGCTTACTATTTCTTCTCATAGCATAATGCTGCGGTTTTCTCCCTTTTGATCGATAATAAGAACCGTATATATTTCGCATAAGAGGCACGTGCCAAGAGCACAGACTCTTTAATGAGCTACTCTTTAAATGTAGTGTATTGTATATGAGACACAATCAGGATTAAATTTTGTTCGTCTATTTTATTTCGCATGATATCTTTTGTGATATCTAGGCTGAAACATAAAATATCCTTGTGATAAATTTGGAGTAACATAAACTCAAAATTGAATCATTTCTGTTATATCTATATGAAGTAAATAGATGTAAATTGTTTTGCCAAAACTGTCCATCAAAGATAATTGTTATTTTGGTTATAATATTCGGAGAGTTTTACAAAACTAATACAGTAGGAATACCTGTGAGCTGTCAAGTTATATTTTACTTTATGGGCTCCAAGTTTATCAGTGTTTTGAGGTTATTGATATATTTGCCTGGTCGCCTGTGTGTATCATATATTTATTGAATGATTGCGCAATTTTAAGCGTTACATTTTAGTAACCACGCTTTTCATTCAAGGGTCGTCGCTTTGCACTATCCACAATATATATATATATATATATATATATATATATATATATATATATATATATATATATATATATATATATATATATATATATATATGAAATAAAAGTGGATATGCAGCTCTCATCCTTTGTCTTCCATACATTGTACTTGACTGGAAATGTATCGGCTACAGTATATACGAACATTAACTGTTTGCAGCTTAGGCAGCACATATATATATACAAAACAAATAAACATTAATTTATTGATTTAAAGAATTGTTGTCACCACTCGCGCAATCAATTAATGTTTAATCTGTTTACGTTTTTTCTAATGGTGAATATTTATAGGATAAATATTAAATACAGTCAACTATTTTACACCATTGTCACCTAGTATTAGTTTCTGATATTTAATTTAAATAAGGAGTCGCAGCGCATATACGGTTTATTTAGCAATCTCTTTTACTTATAAAACCAAAAACAAAGCACACAGCAATGACTAGGAGTGTGAAAAAATAACAGAGTACCAAATTATTTAAAATTATTTAAGCAAAATTCAATTTAATGTATCATTTACTTATGTTCAAATGGGTAGTGAAGTTTGGGTAATAGGTAAATTAATAATTATATATATATATATATATATATATATATATATATATATATATATAGTATTTTGTAAAAGAATTTGACCGCTTTGAATTTTAATTATTTTGTCGCTTGGTAATGTTTGTTTAGTTGATGTACACTACATCTCTTAGTTAGCAGCGGCACACTAACCTGAAATTTCCTCCCCCCCCCCAAAATGTTTCTACGGCAGAAAACGTATCGGTGATCAATTTTTGTGGAGCTGATGTAGTAGAAAACTCGTCAATGTAAACACGAAGTGGGCGGAGATATTAGTAAATCTATTTCTTAAGGAAACATTGTAAACACTTCACAATGATTTTTGTGGTTGATGAAGACGAAGAATAAAATTTAAATTGCATTGACAGACAACTAAAATTTAAATATTATGTATACAACATTTAATTTAAAAGAATTTGGTTGATGCCTTAGTGCGTCGATATGGCTCCTACATCATCGTGGTTTTTTATTTAGATAATTGCGCAGTATATTCATTTATGTTATTTTTTCTCCACCTGAATGTTTATTTTAAGTGAATATTTTTCATGCAATTATTTGTGGGTTTTTTGGAGTTTTAATGTTTAAACTGTACGCTGCAGGTAAGGCATCGAAAATTTAAAAGAAAACCTAACAATGTTTTACCTTTTTTCTTCAGTGATGAGCGGTTTATCATTTCATACATTTATATGGTATCAATACATTTTTAAATTCCCCCAAAAAAGCTATACAAAATATTCCATTTGTGACGTTTTACCATGACCTTTCAGAAATTATTCTGTGCTGATGATTTAAATTCAATTTTGACAGAGAATTTTGTGACGAAATTTAAATTTATAAATACTATGAAAATATTTACCGGCCAAAATTTACATATATTTAGTACACAACATAAGGACAATCTTAAGATAGAAATAGTTGCCATATATTTTTTTTAAATGTACAATTATATTCAAGTTAACTAATGATTTGATATGGATTTCGACAGTCTGATACTACTTTTCATTAAACGATATATTTTTACCAAGAATTCAATTTGGGCCTTAAATTTGAAGATTGTGCTAGTGACTTTTAGCTTTATTATTTTAAATGAACCAACAAATTCAACCAGGCTTTCTATTAATTCGCAGATCATAAATTAAAAAAAACTTCTTTTGAAATGCAAGCTTTAATACAATTCATTATCCTTCCTATGTGCAAAAAGAAAAAGAAATTCTATCAGACACAAGAAAAATTTCTCTCTTATTATCTCCTCAAGTATCTACTAATGACATATCTTTATATATAAATTGGAAAGCAAAACAAGATAGAAATATGTGAACATAGAGAGTGTGAAAAACGGAAACCAATCAATTGCGTGCGTCACATCCATTTCAAACTCAATGCCTGAACATGCTGCTTCTGCTTGCATAAATCCGGCTGCAATATGTTTATCCATAAGGCTTCGTATGTGGCTAGCTTCCTTTTGTTATTGCATTTAGTAATTATTTTGAATGCTACGTCTGGAGAACATACGTGCGATGTTTCGATGATGTGTTGCGCAATTGCAGACGTGTATTCACCATTTGATTTAAAACAGGCGTTTAAGTTACAATGTTCTCGCATTCGAGTATTTAACTGTCTGGTCGATCGGTTTCTTGTATCTGGTAAAATTTCTTTTTGTTTTTGCACATTAAAAGTGTATAATGAATTTTTTTTAAATAATTCTTTATTTGAAAACTGTTTTAGCCTAAAGATAGGAACAAACTGTCGCGTGGAAGGTGACTTCTTATGTTTGTTTCTTATTGCTATCACTGGCTTCGTCGCTAAATCAATAGTCTAGAAATCAAGAAAAATTTCTATTCTCCTCTGTATTTTTGAGAATAGACGGTTTCGCTCGATTGCATTTGAATAGCTGTACGCATCAATTGACATTAGTCAGATACGATATTTTCGAGGAACCCTGCAATATTTGGCCGTTCTGGTATGTGGTTTCACAGTCACGTAAAATGATGGTACGCCCGGTTCTGATAGTTTCAGTTTTCATTGAGAAGGCGAATGAGAAAACGTCATCGTCAAGCTACCGAGTAATCTCTCGAGGGTTGCTAGAAACTGAAAAATGTGCGACTAGTCTTCATTTGGCCGGAGACTATTATTCTATTAGATTGCACCGCAGCATAAATTTAATAGAATTACACGCATGAATGAGATAATATCTGTAAAAATCTAGTGCCAAGTATTTTTCAGCGGGGAGGACGCCTTTTTTTCATTCAGTCTGGTTGGGCATTAGATTGCATGCAACCAAACGTTGCGCGTGACTTTGGTCACCGATTACGCCTCTTTGCATTTATCGGGTGTTACAAAATGAAGCCTGGAAGAAAGTGTAGATTATAAATTACCTGAGAAATTGAGTAAAGGTGTTACAACTATCGCGACAAGTCTGAAATCTCCAAAATCCAATTATTCAATAACTATATAAGGCAATGCAAAGGTGCAACTAAAGGAAATATAGTTAAGGCGATAGCTTTATCATATTTTACGGAAAATGAAACGCATTTCGAACACTAATTTTCCCTTAGAAATAAGCAATGCGCCTTTTAATCTGGTGCGCCTTATTTGTGAGAGAATCTAGCAGAAGAGAAATATGAAATGAAATATTTTCAATAACCGAAACAAAATCTGTTACTCTTCCGTTGTGCAGTATTTTATTTCATTGTAGAACTTCATAAGCATATGTGTTTATAAACCCCGGCATTGCCTTTTTTCCATCTTATCTTGCAATCACAATTAACGATTTCATCTGTATACTGTAGGTAAGTATACCATCTACCTAACTGCTGTATCATTCTGTTTTATAACGTACAATTTATACATACATAGATACTTCAGAACAGTAGTACTAGTGATGCTAATTTGGTTGAGCACATGAGCATTTAAATAGATAGGTGTACCGATTTTGTGAAATAAATTTTTGGATAATAAATTTTGGTAATTAAATTTGTGTAACTTTTATTAAAATGGACAATAAAAGTGTTCTGTGTAATATGTTTAAAATAGGAGAGGGATGATCGGGTGCGCCTTAATTGTGCAAAATACCCATTCGTAGTTGGTGCGTATTATAATCCGGAAAATACGGTACTTTGTAGGCATAATTAACTTTATTCTATGTTATTTATATAAATAAACTTAACCAAGTAATTCCAGATCATACTCATGAATATTATTACTATTATAATGCAAATTTATACAAAATAAAAAAAATTATTAGTTTTATTTCGTGTAAATAACTATACAATTTTTGAATATTATATATATATATATATATATATATATATATATATATATATATATATATTCTTATAATTAGGAAAACACAAATAACAAAGTGGATAAAGGCCATTTATTTCGTGAATACTAATCATCTCTTATACAATCATACATATTTATACATTTTGTGTTTTCAATTGATTATGCTAGTGGTAACAAATCTGACTCGTTTTTACTGCTGTTTCTTGTTTTGGCTAGTTGGTGAGTGTGTATGCGTTTGTGTTTGTGTGTATGCGTGTTTGCATGTAAAGGTCGTTCTCGCAGTATTGCGAAGTGATGTCTGATATCTTGTCATTATTGTTTTGATAGCTTGAGAATTAACCATTTGTGCGCATTGTTCACTGTTACATATACAAGTGCTATTTTTCCCAGTATAGTTGATCGTTTCACCTTGTTGCGCAAAGTTATCGTTTCCACATGGTAACAGCGCCAGTGTGGATTGCAGTGTTAAATGCTCACATTGTTTGGAGACTTCTGTCATCGTATGCGCCTCTGTTATTTCCACTTCAGTTTGTTGCCAATCCGATTGTATGTTTGTTGATTCTAGTCGAGGGCCTGTTTGTTCTCGGCTGGATACTAGTAGATTGTTGTTGAATTTTGTTATTCTTGGCCAGTGGATAAGAATATCATGTTGATTAAACTTTTGAATATTAAGGTCAAGTGCTTGTTGTTTTATGTAAAGGGCTTTATAGATAAATGATAATTTTTCTGATTTTGCTTTATGTAGAATTGTGAAATTGGTCGAATTGACAGTGTGCCTCGTTGCCAATATATATATATATATATATATATATAGGGAATTTTTTCTCTACTAAATTAGTATACATTTATTTAATAGTGTTTGTTGGAATCAAAAACTAATAAAAATAGGATTATTTATTTTTTAGATTTAGCACACTCACAATTTTAGACCCCGGTTTCTTTCTTCGGTTTTTTCGATTTTTGGGGGTTCTGTGGGCTAGTTGGAAATGTTTGTATTTAATGACACCAATGAGTGGTTATTTAATGCGAATTTTAATAAAATAAAGTTGTTATGAAGCCAAGTTTGCACCCAGTGTGAGAGTTCAAAGGTGTTGTGGCGTATTTTATGGATCTGCACCTACCGCATTAGTGCAGTGCAATCACTGTAATCACAGAAATCATTAAAATACCTTACACACTTATTGCTCAAATACTGTATAACCATTAAAATATGCGAATAAAATAAAAGAGAACTGATGATAAAACATTGCAAAGTTATGTTGTTAAAAATAGGAATTGAAAATAAAGAAAATTTTTAAAGGTTAGTGAAATATGAAATGGAAGACCTAGTTCAGATCGAGATGCGGACTTATGTAAATTACGTAAGCAGGACAGTCTAGATCTCTGTAATACGAAATTGGGATCCAGTCGATTACAAGTCAAAGCAAAACTGGAAATGCAGTTTCGTTGCGGTTTCCACTTAAACAAGATAAAATCTTGCATTTTAAGCAGCCCTAGTAAACCATGAAATTTAAATAAGCGATTGTTCTATGAAGCTGCAACAAGATGGCCACTGAGTTACTTTTAATTCCTTGTCGCTCAGTGTTCTAATAAAAAGCAATCATGCACACGTGAACACTTTCCAGTAGGACAATTGAGCTCTATGCAATCGAATTTTAATTTAGTTCGCTTTAGTCAATAATGTCATGGCAAAACCTCTCTAGTGGTGATGTCTGAGGGACACCACTTGTACCAAATTCCCAAGAAACTCCATGAACTGGAGCCGGCTTATCCTCCAAAAGGAGTCAGCCGCAGTAAAGAAAGAAAGAAAGATACCTGCTTAACTGGGCAGTCGAATTAAAGGCAGGCGGCAGGGTGGGTCATTGGTTAGAGCACCAGACGTGCCCAGAGTCGAGGCCTATCTGCGGAAAATTCTGGACAGTACGTGAAGAGTCCCCAATAAGGACGAAATTGATCTACTGGATGAATTGCCCTTTCCACACTATCCAATACTCAGTTTATGCTGACAAATGTATGCACATAATGGGTCAGGTTTTTATATGAAATTTGCATCCTTGGGTAAAATGTAATGCGTAAAATAAGAGCCGGTCATTGCGTTTGGTGGAGCGATATTTGTTTGTTTAACGAGAAGCATTTGTTTAGGCGATCCAAAAATGTACATACGCAGGCTATCATTTATTGTTCGGTTTTGGCAACCTGAGGAGGTAACACATTTTAAAGAACAGTTTTCAAATCTTTAAATCAAGTATGCAATCTAGAGAAAAGCACGAATCGCATTTTATTTAAACACTCGTACAACAAAGAAAAACTACCGTGAGTCAAACAAAATGACGCGTTACGATCTTGTACGATCATCATAAGATCATTACAGAAAACTGAGTAATGAAGATTTAGCCGGCATTCTTATATAAGGAAAGGAAATTTATATATATTCCTATCTCATTTTAATTAGTGTCGAGCACCGTTTATTTGACTGATAATTTCGGCATCTCATTTTATATGCAGTGACTTAAACGAGGTTTATGCAGTTTTCGCCATTGGTAGAAGAGTAATACATTTCGATGCGACTGACATGATTTGAATGATTGGTGCGCGGTGCGAGCTTCATCGGTTGCCTCTCCGCCATTTGCGTTCGTGGGTTGCTGCTTTGCGCACTCAGTTTCGCAAACATCCGATTGATCAACATTTCCAGGTACACGTCCATTTTCACTTCGTTTTGTGTGACTGCGGACTCGTTCATTTCCTCTGAAGGCTTCAAAATTGTTCTTAATAACAACTGGAAAGGAGGCAATACAATTTAGCAATAATTGACTGCGCGGGTGGTGGCAACAATTCTTTAAATCATATTTGCGAGCTTTAAGTAAACACCAATCCGATTGTATTTAACCAGTTGTCGAACAACATAACAAAACTACCGCCAGCCACAACGCACTGACGCGTTTCGACCTTCCATGATATCTAACTTTGATTACCGTATATATTCAATGCGATATGATCCTCGATAGTCAGTTTGCCGTCGTACTCTAATGATGATCATGAAAGGTCGAAACGCGTTAAAGCGTTGTGACTGGCGGTAATTTTTATGTTGTCCGACGACTGGTTCATTACTATGGGATTGGTGTTTACTTCAAGTTCGCAAACTTGATTTGAAGAAATGAAAATGAGGTACGATCCAATCTTTGTTGACAGGCGATGTTTCGGAACTTAATTTACCGTTCCATCATCAGGCCTCTAATCACACACGCACACACACACACAAACACACACACACACACAAACACACACAGTCAAAATGCTCACAATAGCAGATTTAAACAAATGCCTGTTTGTATGTGCATTCGTCTTTTGGCATTTAATTAAATACATAATTATAAGTTTCCTAACTATACTAATCCAGCTTCGAAGATATGTAAACCGGACATTTATGTCAAGACTTTAATCATTAAGTCATAGAGTTGAGGTTCAAGATAGGTGATTGCGTAGAAATATCTTACATTTAGAGGGTGCAAATTTCGTGCAAAATTACTGGACCGCGACTATTTATTTATCTAAAGTGGCATGGGAAGAATGTCGGATACTAAACAAGAATGCGATATAATCGTCATATTTAAGTTCGACTAATCTGCCGCCGAGGAGTTCTCCGACGCCGGCATCATGCTCATAAGGAAGAGTATATTATATAATGTTATTTCTGAGAAAATTAAAACAAAATAAGGAAAGTAGACTACCTTAACGACACAATTATTAATAGTATTTTTTTGCGATAATTCAGAGAAGACCAAAACAAGGCCAGAATGTTTTGCGCAAACATTGTACAATATGAAATCTTTAATTTGGTATATCATTTTTAGACAGAAGATCGTATGAAGCTTAGAAGAGCGGCAATTTTGGGATGGAGATGAGCATGTCGCTTTTCAAGAACTTTTCTTAATAATCAGTAGTCATATTAAAACAACGTACGCAAAAGTTGATAATTTATTTTTTAAAATATTACTACTTGATTCATTTTGAGTCAAGCAATGATAAACTTAGTCCGATTTAAATGAATGGGCTTTGTGATGTTTTTTTCAAGCTTAAATATTATTTATGTAAATTAAAACAAATATATTTTTCATCGCTCCTTTATTTATTATACTAAAAAAGTGGAAAATTATATCTAATTATTGCTTAATGAATTGCCACATCTATATAAACTTTAAATAAAAATTGGTTGTGTAGCCTGCGCAACCAATGTTCGTTTAATTATATAAATGTTCATTTCAATACCACTACCCCATGTAGTGTGGTGTCTGTTCAGTAATGGAACTTTAAGGCTTAAAGGATGCCATATAGGCTCTACCTAAAGGATAAGATAACCAAGAAACATTAGTAATAAGGGCGAAACCGGTCTACTGGATAAATTGCCTTTTCTACATTATACAATTCTTGGTTTATACTGACATATGTACGTAATTAATGGGTCAGGTGCTTATATCAAGATCGCAATCTTGATTGCAATAATTGTTATCACCACCCGCGCACCATTGTTCGTTTAATTGTATAAATGTTCCTTTCAGTACCACTTCCCCATGTAGTACGGTGTCTGTTCACTAATGACAGATTGGGGATGGTTAGTTCTAACATAAGGTCTAAATGGATGTCATATGAGCTCCATCTAAAAGAAAAACAACTTACCGCATTACATTAGTTGGTATATGCCTAAAATTTGTGTGTAGTATGCGGCAGTGTGGCTTAGTGTATAAACACCAGATTCCAAAGCAGACGTGCCCAGGTTTTTGCATTTTCCGCGGCAAATTCTGGCCAGTACGTGATGAGTTCCCAATAAGGACGAAACCGGTCTACTGGATGAATTGTTTTTTCTACACTGTACAATTCCTAGATTATAAAGACAAATGTAAGTAATTTATATCAATTTCGCAACCTTGATTATAGTAATAATAATATATAAACGTTAGTTTTGTTCAATTTAGAATGCAGCTTGAAAAACTGACAATTTATTTCAAATTCTTTAAATCAAGTTTGCGTGCTTGAAGTAAACACCAATCCAATTGTATTTAACCAGTCATCGAACAACATAACAAAACTACCGCCAGCTGCAACGCACTGACGCGTTTGATCCTCGATAGTCAGTTTGCCGTCGTACTCTGATGATGATCATGGAAGGTCGAAACGCGTCAGTGCGTTGCAGCTGGCGGTAGTTTTGTTATGTTGTTCGATGACTGGTTAAATACAATGGGATTGGTGTTTACTTCAAGCACGCAAACTTGATTTAAAGAATTGTTACCACCACCCGCGCAATCAATTATTGTTTAAATTTATTTCAAACATTTAGCAGTTTAATTTACGAGGCAACGTTTTCAGTTATGCATAAAACGTGCTTTGCCCCGTTTAAACTTTAAGAATGCTGTTCTTCCCTTTTTTACATTTTTATGCATTGTCGAATAGTTAAAATTCATTACGCAATGCTAATTAGTTTAGGAAGTGTAAGCATTTGTAACGGTGAAATATTTCATTGGAATTTGCATGAAATGACTTAATCAGTGTACATGTTTCCACATTATTTACCTAGTAATCGCTGGATATTGATTTATTGAAACATTCACAATTGTTGCAAGTTTGTATTATTTATTGCCTAGATATGGATATCTTAGTTCACCTAGGACCAAAGTCAGCGTGGACAAAGTATATAATTTGATGTACAAATGCGCTTCGTGCTTATTGGCGAAGACTTTGTGCGTAGTTAACTTCGTTACTGCTCGAATAAACATCCCTATAACGAGATTGTATTTTCCGCCTATCCCACATTTCTTTACCAAATCTATAGTGGGTATATGGTATAATACCGGCTTGTACTGATAAATCACAGTAAACATGAAAGGCATATGTATAAATCTTATGTACCATGGTTATTTACAGTGGAATGGAGGCAGTTCAATCCAACACCTAATGATCTGGTTATGTATTAGGTGTTTCAAACTAGTTTCAAATTAGTTAAAATATGACCAGAAGGATAAACCGAAGGCAGCATGAACAGAAAGTATAATCTCGTGCAAATTCATCATATTTGAACTAATTTGTTACTAGGTGCGCAACACCTTATACATCATTGCATATTTATTAATTCACCGCCTCAAACAGCATCTAACTGTTATTTAATGATGTGATTTCATGTGTAATTTAGGCTAAATCTAGCTGGAAATGAGAAAAGCTTTTTCGCAATAGCCGTGGAACAGAATCAAAATCAAGGGTATTTCCGTGCTGTTTTCAAATTATACCTGTGAATTGTAAAAAAATCTAGTCCCGAACTCCTCTCCCTGGAATGATACAATAAAGAAAATTGTTATGTAAACCGTACAAAAGTGGATGATTTATGTGCCTGTATAATATTATGTGCATGTTTATGTCTGATTGTGTGCTTTCCCGTTTTCAGTCATAAGTAGAATCAAGCAATATAGCGATAATCTATAATCGTTTTCGATAATGTTCTTTATGAAATAATTCGGTTTTCGGTCAAAATGACGTCTTCTGAAAAATTTATACTTCATTGGCTGTTTTGCTCTAATATACATATTTTTATCAATTTGCATTAATAATGCAAACAATTGTTGAACTAATATATAGACAATATATTAAAATCATAGAAGATTATACTACTGTTCATAATTGAGCTTACTTAGTCTTAATATTTCAATTGTGATAAAGGGATTAATTATGATTAAAACATATTTTGTTCTCTATATAATTAGAGTTTCCAATTAGTTCACTGTTTATTTATTTTAATTTGGTAGTTTGTTTTATTTATTTGGCTTCACGAGGTGCGTTCCTGTTAGAAGAAATGACTAGATTCTTATTTGAATAAAAATTTCGCTTGAGATCTAATTACTGTTTCCTGGGGCAATTTTCTTTGAAAATCTATTGAAGTGCTTATTTTTAAAAGGAGATAAAGGGCTTTATACATCGCTTGTCTTGGGAGTGGGGCCGACATCGCAAGTTGAATTACTTCTTGCTTTTCTATTTTAACCGTTTGAAAGATTTTACCATTGTCATACTTTCAAATATTACAGTTAAATACTGTTTGTTGCGAAGATCTAATATATATACAAGTATGTATTAGGTTTTGCGAACCTAGTAACAAATTAGTTCAGTTGTGACCAGAAGGATAAACCAAAGGCAGCATGAACGGAAAGTATAATCTCATGCACATTCGTTTCGTGCTTACTGGCGACTCATCAGTAGGAGCCGGTATTACGCCCTTTAACCACCATATATTTGGTAGAAGAATGTGGAACAACAAATTTTTGTTTAATAATATAAATTATAAATGGTCTAGGCATCCATATGTTGCAAATTTTAACGATTTCACTAATGAAGGATTGAAATTTCCCCATATAAGATAGTGCTCCGAGAGCCGATGGGTCTCGACAAATTGAGAATAACTTGGGTACATGTTAGGCACAGAGGACGACTATGGAGAATCACGATCTAATGAACACTCTGCGCATAACACTATTAAAGGTGATTGATACTTACTTTTTAGGCATCTTCCAGTGTAAAATTGTTGCAACAATGCGTGGACTAATTTTTTAGTATTTAAGCGATAATAGTTTACGAAGAGGAATTCCCCATAAACTTTGTGTACGTTAGTCATTCATATTATATGCTGCGTAAGCACTAATTGAAATTGATTGTTTATATCTTTTATTTCCTGTCGATTTTCTTCACTGACACTTACATGAGGTTAAGTATTTTATTAAATTAAGTTTGCGAGCTTGAAGTAAACACCAATTCCATGATGATGATGATGATCACGGAAAGTCGAAACGCGTCAATGCGTGCGACTGGCGGTAGTTTTGCTATGTTGTCGGACGACTGGTTAAATACAATGGTTTAATAGAGGTTACGATCTTGATATAAACACCTGACACATTAAGTGCATACATTTTTCAGTGTAAACTAACAATTGTTCTTTAAATCAAGTTTGCGTGCTTGAAGTAAACACCAATCCCAGTGTATTTAACCAGTCATCCAACAACATTACAAAACTACCGCCAGCTGTAATGTTGTTCGACGAGTGGTTAAATACACTGGGATTGGTGTTTACTTCAAGCACGCAAACTTGATTTAAAGAACAATTGTTACCACCACCCGCGCAATCAATTATTGTTTAAATTGTATTAACTAACAATTGTATAGGATAGAAAAGGCAATTCATCCAGTAGACCGGTTTCGTCGTTTTTGGAAAATTATCACGTACTGTCTGCGGCAAATTCTGGATAGTAAGGGCGATACCGCTCTACTGGATGAATTGCCTTCTCTACACTATGCTATTCTGAGTTTATACTGATAGATGTGTGTAATTAAAGGGACAGGTGTTTATATCAAGATCGCAACTTTGATTATAAATAATTATTATCACCGCCCGCGTAACCAATGTTCGTTTAATTATATAAATGTTCATTTAGATACCATTTGCACATGTAACGTGGTATCAGTTCTATAATGACAGATTTGGGATGGTTAGTTGGAACTTTGGGACTAAAGGAATGCTAAATAAGCTCTATATAAAGAAAAGGCTAACCAAGAAACATTATTTAGTAAATAAGGGAAAATTGTGTGTAGTGAGCAGCAGTGTGGCTTAGTGGTTAGAGTAACAGTTTCCGAAGTAGACTTGCCCAAGTTCAAGCTCTGTCCGTGAAAAATTCTTGATAATATGTGACGAGTTCCCAATGAGAACGAAACCGGTCAACTGGATGAATTGCCTTTTCTACACTACGCTATTCTGCGTTTATACTGACAAATGTGTGTACTTAAAGGGACAGGTGTTTATATCTAGATCGCATTCCTGATTAAACGTAATTCTTATCATCGCCCGTACAACCAATGTTTGTTTAGTTTTGCTATTTTATTTGACGACTGGTTAAATACAATATGACTTTAGTTTACCTCAAGCTTGATAACTTTATTTTTCAAATTTTTACCACCACCAGCGCATTCATTGATGGTTTAATTGAGAAGTTTATTACTTTGAATTAAATTTTGAGGTGTTCACTTATGTCTAGCTACAATCAATAACTGTCTTACTACTAATGTTACGTATTTTCTGTACAATGCCTAAAACATCAATAAGAATACTGACATTACACCTTTTTACTTGTAGTTTGCTATGCGTGTTTACGAAGAATTAACGCAATTGCAGAAGGAACTTGCGTAAATTTAGCAACCACATGAACAAAACCTGGTGAAACGCCACATAGAATTAAGAAGCGTAAAAGTAGTTTATCGTTAATTTAATTTAAAACAAAAATAGATTTATAGTTTTATGCGATATTTCTTAGCAAACGATTAAATGAGCAATTTTGCGTGATATTAGTTTGAATTTTGCTAACAATGGAAGCCAATATATATTCCCACGTTTCAATGGTAGACGATTGATTTCAAATAAATTATGGTACGTGGCGATTATCGAAACATGCATGCCTTAATTTAGGGTCACCATTAGCCATGATTAAAAAAGTACTCATTAGAAATAATAGTTAAAAGCCCATTAGTGCATTGTGGTCACTATTTAATGTTTCATTCTCGTCGCCTACATTTATCGATTGACGAATATGTTAGCCAGGAAAATGCCTTAGAAGGCAATTTGCGCATCCAGTCCCCTTCGCTTGTTTGACACCTTTAATTATTTATTAAAATCAAGGTGTCTATATTGATAAAATAACACTAATTCTATTATATATATATATATATATATATATGTACAGGTATATATATATATATACATATATTGGTCTAGAATAGGCTGTGCATGATGTAGAAGAAGTAATTCATCCAGTTGACCGGTTTCGGCCTCGTTGAGAATTCTTCGAGAAATTTCCAGAATTTTGCCATGGGCGGTAGTTGAAGAGCTCTCAGCACGGACGAACCCTTGCAAAATGCTTAGTCTATTATGCCAGATATATGTGTACAATGTGATTGGTGTTTATATCAAGATCGCAACCATGAATTGAACATTTATTGTCACCACCTTCGTAACCGATATTACTTTGAATCTACCAGATGTCTGAGCCGCAGAATAGTATTGGACTAACAACCATACGACTGTACCATAGCGTTCGGTTGATCATGCCGCAATGCTACAGTACCAACCAAGTTTTGTGAAACGGCCTAAAACGTGTTGGATTACTTGGATAGTTTTAAATTACTGAATAGTTGTGGCAAAGTCGGTTCTAATGCAATAGGGTCTCATTGAACACTCTACACATACGTTTTCCTTTATGTGTTTATATCTTCATTAAAATTTTGGTCGCAAATTGTCCTATATATGCACAAAAAAGCGTAATTTAAATTTTGAGTCAATGAATTGTGGGAAAAAGTTTATGCCCTGTGACTGAGATATACCTGCCGCGCCACCATTCCGCATTGTCTACTAACTAGTTTGTGTATTGTTATTGCCTATTTAATAATAAACATAACATCATTAAATTTGACATTTAGTACGAGATCTTTTATTCGGTAATTTGATGAATATTTCCATATATATTTAGCAACTTAATTGAGCAAAAACTGTGCCATTCATAACAGCAAATATGAACTATTTTCATGTGCAATATACAATGTCTAATGAATATGATTAAACTTCATTATACCTTTCTTTTTGTTACCTTTTAAGTTTAAAGTTAATTTCTCAGACTACGAAAACAAAAGCAAATGCTGCAGACGGTAATTCAGAAGACCGCTTTTATTCATTGTCTCATCAACAATACCATTTTTGTTTAATAATAATCAATTTCATAACATTCAAATGAGGAAGCGAGAATGTTGTCGAGAAGAAATGAATTTAGCCTCTAATACTCATTTTTGTCAAATGCCCAGTAAAACTATTTATACGACATTCTTTACTATGTTTGTTTTGAATAATTTACTACTTTTTTAATAATACGGGGTAAATTTTACTTTTTAAAAACAATTCATCTTTAAAGACGGATTTAATTCATATGTGAATAACTCGTCATAAAAAATCCGTTATTGCCATTTTGGCTCAAATCAATGTGCCATCGGATGACAATCGATATTCTAGCCATTGCAGCTTCGTAGATTATGAATAGGCCACGAGACATGGCCGAGAAGAATTTGCTTAAAAATATAATGAGTAATTACAGAACTCGACGTGCAAATACTACATTCTATATTTTTAATTGGTGACCGAATAATCGATAATTATTTAGTCAAATATTTTGTGAATTAGTGTAGAGGTGAATCGCAGAAAACTCATTATATTTAAGTGTTTCTTTTGTAAATTTTACAAATATTTCATTAATTATGTATGTATAAGCTATGAATAAACGACCTTCGCTTAAAAATCAGAATTTGCCAGTACATGACGGACTAACATTGTTAGTGCTGTCGACTTGGAGATCGAAATAAACTCTAAGTACAGTATGTAGGAAAAGGTGAAGTGCAGTTTGATATTATGATCATCCTTTAGACTAAAAATTAAAGCGCATTAAGCGAGTGGTAAGTAAAAACCAGCTGTAATATATTCAATTCTTGGTAGTTATTTTAAATCGATTTTTTAAATTTCTATTGTGTTCACGAAGGCAGATTATAAAATATCTGAAAAGGGAGTTTTTCACTGTAGGATTTACCTAAGAATAGACAAAACAATTGATGCACCCAGCAAATGTTGAAGAAATTCCTAAATGCGACACTGTATTAACAGAAAAAAGAAATTCTTGAGTTCGGCAGGATAATTAGTGGCCCACCAAGTTGGGTCTTCAAACGAACATCACCTGTAACGCCGGAATGTGCACATCCTTGTTATGTGGACAGTCGGAGTACTACATGTCGATTCTTTGAACCTTGCACGTTAAAACTTGGCGACAGCGGGAAACATTGCGCTGTATAGATCATGTTTTTAACACGAGTAATATATTTGAACCAATTTAAATACAATTGAAGATTACCTGGTTTCTCTTATTCTCTTTCAACTAGGTAAACGAACATGTCATGTTTTATGCATATGCATTAAATTTCTGTTACCAGCATAGACTAAATATTGTTTAACATAGAAAATGACGATCTCCTATTAGACTTGTATCATCTATATTCGACGATGCCCAGTAGTAGCTAGATTTAATGCGGTCGGAGATCGACACTTTCTCCAGAATTGGGCAACTTACCATTGTTCCGACGAGGACCCAAGTTATATGAAAAAGTTCCTTTAAAACCATCTGAAGCATTCAACAGTATGTTTCCGATGGAATCTCGTGATTATTGATTCAAACCAAAGATTTAACTATATTGGCCTGAACAACATTTAAAATCTGACATCGTGCTCTCTGGAAAAAATATACAACATACATTTTATGGGAGGTTTCCGAATACATTCACTGAACATTTGACGGAATATTATATATAACAAAGGGAAGCAAATGCGATGGTCGTATTAGATTAATTTGATTTTAATTCAAAATTCTCCAGAATTAGCCAGATTTATCGCGACCGGAAGTCCGAATATGGTTCAGAATTTCCTTGTATCCTGAAAAATCTTAAAAAATATTATTTAGCACAAAAATAGTACGGCAGATATTCGAATACCCTTATTGAAACTTTAAACATTGTTCCAAAAAGCAAATGTGATTCTCGTATTAGAACAATTTAATTTTTTCTCAACATTCTTCTGTAGAAGCCAGATCTAACGCGGCCGGAAGTCATAAGCATAATCCAGCTCTGAATTAACACTTTGATAAAAATTCTAAACGAGCATGTTTTTTATTTTATAATTGAAAAATATTGTTAGCTACTTGTAACTTTATATAAACAGAGGTGCCACTGAGGCCCCACCACAGGGGAGATTTGAGAATGAAAAAAATTTGTTTCTAACAGAAAATTGCGTTCAGTTTGCGGCTGTCTTTACACAGTGTAGAGAATAGCAGCCTGCAAAACCAATATGCCTCTGTTTCACACCTGTCTGCGGCAATTTATTGACAGTACTTGATGTCTTCCAAATGTGGACGAATCGGGTCAAATGAACGAATTTCTTTTGCCATCTTATACACTTTAAAATAACTTATTCAGACAGCATAATTCCTGAGGTCCAAAAAGATGACACTTGGTCAACAATTTATGGAATAAATTAGTAAACGACAGGAAATTGCGTGTAGTGTGCAGCCGCGGCGACGCAATGTATAGAATCCTAGACTCTGAAACTTATGTGCTCCGGTTTAAGTCGAGTCGGCGGCAAATTCTGGCGGGTACTTGACGAGTTCCCAGTAATTATTATAATCAAGGTTGCGGTCTTGATATAAACACCTGACCCATTAATTACTTACATATGTCAGTATAAACTAAAAATTGTATAGTGTAGAGAAGGCAATTCATCCAGTAGACCGGTTTCGTCCTTATTGGGAACTCATCATGTACTGGCCAGAATTTACCGCGGACAGGACTCGAACCTGGGCACGTCTGCTTCGGAATCTGGTGCTCTAACCACTGAGCCATCCTGCCGTCTGTCTTTAATTCGAGTGCCCAGTTAAGCATGTATCCCACGGACATCAGATGGCAGGATGGCTCAGTGGTTAGAGCACCAGATTCCGAAGCAGACGTGCCCAGGTTTGAGTCATGTCCGCGGCAAATTCTGGCCATTACTGTGGAGTTCCTATCAGGACGAAGCCGGTCTACTGGATGAATTGCCTTTTCTACACTATACAATTCTTAGTTTATACTGACATAGTAAGGAATTAATGGGTCAGGTGTTTATATCAAGACCGCAACCTTAATTATAATAATTGTTATCACCACCCGCGCAACCTATGTTCGTTAAATTATATAAGAGTTTCCAGTAATATCGAAACTGGTTTACCGGATGATTTTGCCTTGCTACTTTTACGCTATCACTAATTCATAATCGCAGATGTATATATATATATATATATATATATATATATATATATATATATATATATATATATATATATACAAACACACTATACTGTAATTTATATTTAGGATAAATGGCTTAAATTGTATTGTGAATACTTCCCAGTACAATAAATATATTTTTCGAAAATAAATGGGAAATAGAATAAATATTGTTGAGAAAGTGATAAAGAATCTGGTCCTTATATATAAACAACGTGGGTAAAGTGCTGATAATTCAGTTCATGTTGGGATATGGCAACTCTCAAATTAATGGATTATTTATTCACAAACCTTTCACATCTTCGGTTGGGACATATATATTATTTTTCTCCCAGTACGCTGTCTGTAGTGTGACAATTTGGTATTTGGATTGTTGCTCTAATCGCGACTATATTTATGAAGTTTACGACATGGCTAAAATGACAATTAATTTCATACAGGCATTCAATTAACTGTCGATTAAGAGAATGCCTGTAAACTTCATTTCAGTGCCATCTAAATCATTCAATTAATATAGTCAAGTTTGCAATCTTGATATATTCACCTGACCCATTATTTACATAGATTTGTCAGTATAAACTAAGCATTGTATAGTGTTGCAAAGGCAATTCATGAAGAAGAGCTGTGTCGTCCTTATTGGGAACTCATCACGTACTGTCCAGAATTTGACGCGGACAAGTCTCGAACCTGGTCACCTCTGCTTCGGTGCTCTAACCACTGAGCCACTCTTGCCGCACACTAGACACAGTTTTCAGTTCTCTACTAACTAAGGATTCTTGGTTAGCCTTGCCTTTATTGTGAAGTTTATATGGTATCCCTTTAAACTTAAGTTTCAAATAACCATCCATAATCTGCCAATGTGAAACAGACACCATACTACTTGTGGAAGTGATTTTGAATTAAACATTTATATGATTAAATGTCAATTGGTTGCGCGGGCGGTGATAAAAATTACTACAATCAATTTTGCGATTGTGATCTAAACATTTGTCAGCACAAACTAAGAATTGTGTTTGTGCTGACAAGGTAATTCATCCAGTTTACCTATTTCGTCCTTATTGGTAGCTTATCACGTACTGTACTGAATATGTCGTGGATAGAGCATTGTTGCTCTAACCTGTGACCCACGTGGCTGCACACTAAAATTATTTTGATAGTTATCACCAACCACGCAATCAATGTCCGTTTAATTATATACGTGTACAAATCAATGCAACTTTCCCATGTAGTGTGCTGTCTGTTCTAAAATGATAGATTTAGAATGGTTAGTTAGAAATTTGGGTCTAAAGAGAGGCCATATAAACTTCACACAAAGGAAAAACTAACCAAGTTACATTAGTTAGTATATAACTGAAAATTGTGTGTAGTGAACGGCATGGTGACTGTGGTCAGAGCAACAGATTCTGAAGGACACGTGCCTAGGTTCAAGCCCGGTTCGGGGAAAATTATAGAAAGTTCAGAATGAGTTCCAAATAAGGTCTAAACCGATCTACTGGCTAAATTTCCATTTAAAAACTACACATTTCTGAGTTTATACCGGCAAATTTATATAGATAAAGGGTCAGCTGTTTAGATAAAGGTCGCAACATTGGTTATACTAATTGTTAACACCACCCGCGCAACCCGTGTTCATATAATCAAATTAATGTTTAATTCAATATCAGTTTTCCATGTTGCCTTGTGTCTGATTAATAATGACAGATTTTAAATAGTTAGTTGGAACTTTAGAACTAAATAGATGCCATATGAGCTCCAACTAAAAGAAGAAAGATGAACCGAGTTACATCAATTGATATATGACTGAAAATTGTGCTTAGTGTGCACTAGAGTGGCTCAGTGGTTAGAGCATCAGATTCCAAAGCAGACGAGCCCTGTCAGCGGCAGATTCTCGCGAGTACGTGGTGAGTTCCCAATAAGGACGAAACCGGTCTACTGGTCGAATTGCCTTTTCTAAACTACGCTATTATTAGTTTATACTGACACATATCTGTATGCAAAGTGTCAGCTGTTTAGATAAAGTTCGCAACCTTGAAACAGATATTCGTATGTGCTTTGCTGAAACTATGAGGCAATGTTCGTGATTGCAACCTGTTCTTAAGGACAAGAAATATATCAACCACCTACCGTATATATTGGCCATTTTTACTTATTTCACTCTTTAATGATTTGTTCTCTAGATGCCCTAGAATAATCATAGCTCACGCTGAAGGTAAGGGGCTCCGCATTGCCAAACCATCAGTTTGTCTATAGACGCTTGCATTGAAACGAAACCGTATGTCTTACGTGCATATTAAGATAAGCTTGCGTAGAGTGGCATCTGGCATCGGCGATGGTCAATAGTTTCATCAATTGAAACATTTTTAAACAAAGACCTAACATTAAAAGATACCAAATTCTTGTTTTTAACATTTATATCTTGGATTTTGTTTACAAACTCAAACGAATCGGCAACCGAATAATTACCTATTAGTTTTCGTAATGGTTCACTTATACGAACTAACCATTTAACTATTATTATAATCAAGGTTGCGGTCTTGATATAAACACCTGACCCATTAATTACTTACATATGTCAGTATAAACTAAGAATTGTATAGTGTAGAAAAGGCAATTTAACTATTGCACGAAACGGAGAATTGACCTTTGATAAAATTGGCCTCATATGACAACCTTTTTTTGTGTTTTTTGTAATCCGTACATTGTTCGAGTAGGTGATCTAACTGGCTTGAGCTTCTGTGCAGTGGCCTAATCAATAAAACCGGCATCTGTCAAAATCTTAATTTCATTTATTATTTTGTGCTCCACTTTGTTTATTTCATCTGATTTTTCGTCTAGACGCGTGAATTTTTCATTGTCACTTAACAAGTTTTCCATTATAACTACGCTCTTGCCTTTGTCCGCGCGTAGTATTTTGATGTCTGCAGTTCTGCTGATAACTTTAAGCCAAATTAAATGTTGCTTTTTCAATGCATGCTGTTCTGCGCGTTTGGATTATTTCAAATGTGAAGCCTGATGTGTAGTCCTGAACCAAATAAAATTTTTTTAAAATGTTAGGTTGGCGAGAATGTAATGTAAGCAAACAACCAATCATTTGCGTGCGCCACCTCCAGTTCAAAATCTATTCCCGAAGTAGCGCTTTCTGCTTGCGTAAATCTGGCTGTAATTTGCTTATCTATAAGGCTTCTTGTGTAGCTAACTGATTAAACTTATTGCATTTTGTCTTGCCTTCCTATATATATATATATATATATATATATATATATATATATATATATATATATATATATATATATATATATATATATATATATATATATATATATATATATATATATATAAATACATGAGAATAAAATGAGAAGGAAACGGTTCTTGTATATGAGAGTATATTTCCTTTTTGCACATGGAAGAGCTACTATATATTTAATTGAGGCACACATTACAGGAAAATAAAAAATAATGAGATGTTAATTAAATTTGTTTTACCAAACAGATTTCTTTATAATTAAACGATCACTGGTTGCGCGGGTGGTGATAACAAATATTATAATCAAAGTTGCGATCTTGATATAATCCACTTACCCATTAAATACTTGCATATGTAAGTATAAACTAAAAATTGTATAGTGTAGAAAAGGCAATTCTTAGTTTATACTGGCATTAATGGTTAAGGTGCTTATATCAAGATTGCTTTATTCCTACAGAATCTTTCTTATTTTGTTCATAATTATAAACACGTTCGCAATTAGTACAACTGATAAAGATAACCTGACATTACTTGTCACAGGACATTATACAAATAAGCAATTTGAAGCATAAGTTTTTATCACAGAGCATTACGAAAATTTATAGCGCATTCATTAAAAATTAAGAAGCATCAGACCTCAATATACAAATGTTTTACCAAATATATACAAAGGAGATAGTACCGTTAATCGGTGAAACATTTCTTGAATGATGAGTCGCCATCAATTACGAAACGCATAAGTACATGGGGTTACACCTTTCGTTCACGCTGACTTTGGTCTATCCTTCTTGTGCTATTCGAAGTAATTTGTTGTTAGGTACGCAACGTCAAATATACATGGAAATCTGCTAGAAAAAAAACCATAAATGGATAAAATATTTTGACATCCAGCCAAGCGCAATTATGCCCTGAATCAGATTCATCGCACTGACTACACGTTGAAGTATATGTAGCTGCGTGGTCAAAGGTATTGTCATAATTAACAATGCTTTGAACAGAATAACAATAAAAGTGAATGGCATTTAAATCTTTACACTTTGTGATGTCACTAAGGTCACATAAAAAAACTCATGAGCAATGTCTTATTCATGACAGTATACGGAAAAAAATAAAAAATGAAAGTCTGGCGATATCTCGTTTCGTCAATATGCGAATAAAAACATCTCAAGCATAATTACTGATTTTTGAGGAGCACTAATATATATGCAAGTATGTATTAGGTGTTGCGAACCTAGTAACAAATTAGTTCAGTTGTGACCAGAAGGACAAACCAAAGGCAGCATGAACGGAAAGTATAATCACATGCACATTCGTTTCGTGCTTACTGGCGACTCATCAGTAGGAGCCGGTATTACGCTCTTTAACCACTCTATATTTGGGTGAGGAATGTGGGATAATAGGACAGTACAATCTCCTAGACGAATGTGTAAACCTGCAGTAGTGAAGCTAACATCATATAAAGTCTCGACAATGCGACTTTAACGCTAACTCACTCTATAATATATATATATATATATATATATATATATATATATATATATATATATATATATATATATATATATATATATATATATATATAAATTAACTTTACAGTGAAGATCAGAAATGCCTTCACACTAACAAACACCCACGCATAATACGACACGTAATTTACAATGAAGGCACTACTTCGAGGAAAGCAGATTAAACTAGAACTAAAAATAAATAATCACTTAATAAAATGAAAACTCAAGATTTTCTATAACTGTAATGATGTATTTGTGCTATGTAATCGACAAATTAATAGGCCTATTGTGCACAATCAAATTACTGCCAAGTATTCAACCGTCTTTTACCGAAAATAAATATCATTTTAAATAACAAACACAGTGGAAATTTAAATTTTATACACGATTGCTATGTAATAGAACTGGCACCAAAATTCCACAAAGGGATTTCAGTCTATATTGGTAGAAATAATGCTTACATATGAGCTTCATACTATCACAAAATTCTATACTTTTCTACAGGTACTTACAAGCATATATCGAGAAGTGTTTAAACACATATATCCCAAAGAAAAATTAAACTATTTTCCATTATAGGGCATATATAATTTTTTAAATATATATATATATATATATATATATATATATATATATATATATATATATATATATTTATATATATGCATTCCTTCATTATCCGTAGAGAATTAGAACAGTTATCTATTTTCTTGATCATCTTGTAATCCACAGTAAGTATGTTATTAGCATATTTGTGTTATAACGTATTTTGAAGTTAATCTGTTAGCATGATAGGAATAAAAAGTAATTCTCTTTCATTATTGCTATTATTTCATCGTGCAGAACCTCTTTTGAGTAAACGTAATAGGAAAGTTAACCAAATTTAGCAATAATTTATAACACATTATCGGCTGCATTTTGACGGGTGTGGCCAAAATTAAATACAACTACCTTCTTAAGGCTTGTAAATGCAATAACAGAAATAGAAATTTGGTTCTACAGAAAGATGAGCAAAATATTTCTGCTCACAGTTTTGTTTTATAAATGATTTGACTTTGCGTCATGATTGCACATCTATTGATGTTATTTCTCAGAATAACTTTTCTCGATGACAAATAGTTGTGAGCAGAATTTCGAAATTGCTTACTTGTTAATATTTTCATGAATATTATTTATCAGTCTGATTTTGTTTCCAAATTCATTTAAAATGGAATAAGTTGACATGTATGCATATAAACTCGCTTATTTTATCCTGATTAATCTCTGCGACCATCTTTCACTAATACTCTTGCTCCCTGTTCAACTCTCTCAAAAATTTTCTTTAATTTTTGCTTTGATTGCATGATAAAAAATAATCATTCTTTATATGACATATCAATATTTAAAAAATAATTAACAATATACATGCAGAGTTAAGTTTGTACGCAGCGACCATCTGCTCAGTCTAAAGTAAACATAATTTGTTTCCTTGCCGCGCTTCTTAATCGCATGTCATCATCTGAATTATCTAATAACGCGATTAATTGCGCGGCTGGCTGTATGTAAATAAAATATACGCGCTACAGCCTCACGTAAAGTATACGCACTGTAAAGCGTGCTCTCTATTTTTAACTCGATCAATAGTCTAGCGATTCAGGCCGCCCTACATGGCACGTGTTCAAAACCAATTTAAGCAGCCAGAATTTTTAGTTTGAAAGAAACATTCGTTCGACATCTACATCACAACTATGTCTTGTGAGGAAATTATATTTATACTGACGTCGCTCTGCACACTCGTTGATATATTTAACTGTTTTCTATTTATATTGCTTATGTTTTAGCTCTAGTTCTCATGAGCTAACAGCTGGCCTATCGGAAACATGCTCATTCAATTACATAATAAAGGAACTTCACAATAAGGGAAGGTGTCCATCTCGGTCAAATGATGTGATGATTAAGTCATGCTAAATTTAGTTGTGTAAATGTGTACCATAATCTTTTTTAAATATATATATATTTAAATTTATTTATAATAAATATTCTTTTCGCCATACGTATTCAACTTATGCACAATCCAATTCGACCGTCGTCTTATTGATTCTATTATCTTTCATTTCACAAAGCAGGTTAATAATGCTGATTTAACTTTTAAAGGTGTGGTGTTATAATCTATTATGGAAAAAAGCAATCTTAGTCCTTTTTTAGCGTGTTCAATAGATAGTACACTGCCAAATTTTCTATTTAAGGTGTGAGTTCCTTAATTTAATCGAGAAATTTTTATATGAAAGTGAGAGATATTACTCAATATAAGCAAAAGCAGTAGTCCCGCGACAATAAATAGGAATCGAGAATCGAAGTTTCTACCTTTAATCAATAAATTTGTTTATTACTTCAATTGTTGCTGGTGATTGTGTATGGTATCCGGGGAAATAGTCCGTGGGGACGAGAATCGAAAAGAATTGAAGAAAAATAAAGATATGATAACCCTCGTCAACCTTAGAAAGTAAATTGAGTGTAGCAACAATGACTGTGTTTGAACTAAGAAGCCACACTATTGATAGTACTGCAACTTCTGAACGCTGTTTGGCGTAATATTTTTTATTATTGTTTATCTGTACAAACAAAACTATTCAGTTATTTCAACTCTCGCCAATAGTTTGACCTACAGTATTAACTTTTTATAATCAGCACTAAACTATTTAAGTCCTTCCGGAAAGCATTATGTAATAAATGATAATTAAGGCACAACTGCTACATTCATGAAGACGAATTATATAATTCTATTTAAACAGCTTAAGAAAAAGATGGAATTTTATTTTCAAACTAAATGCGCCGCACAATTGTCGAACAACCTTGAATATTGTTCAGCTTTCATTTACTCCCTACAGGCTCCTATTCTAGAAATTACCACTATATATATATATTTTCGAGAAGCTAATTATGCAAGGTATGGATTTTTTTGCAATTGTGAGTTAAGAAACATTTCACATATATTATCTTTCTTTATATGAAGTTTTTGAATACATTCTGTCAAAAGGTTCTTTTTAAAGCGTGTCAAAATTTGTGTTCCCAAATTCTTCAGCAATGCAGTTTCCAGTTATTAGCCCATTTTTACTCTATCTGCGTTTTGACTAACGCACCAAAGATTCCAGTTTTTTCTTTGTGGAATAAGATATTTCGGCTGCCTTTATCGGCAGCCTTCTTCATTTGGTCCATTCTCACCAGTTTTAGAAAAAAAACTAATGAAACAAGCGTTATATTTTCTCTGACCATAGTTTTTTATACTTCAGACTGATCTATCACTAGATTTAAATACTGTTTGTTGCGAAGAGCTAATATATATGCAAGTATGTATTAGGTGTTGCACACCTAGTAACAAATTAGTTCAGTTGTGACCAGAAGGATAAACCAAAGGCAGCATGAACAGAAAGCATAATCTCATGCACATTCGTTTCGTGCTTACTGGCGACTCATCAGTAGGAGCCGGTATTACGCCCTTTAACCACTATATATTTGGTAGAAGAATGTGTGTGCCACATGTGTGTATGTGTGTGTGTGTGTGTGTGTGTGTGCATTTTCATAACTGTTCTGACAAGACTTGATTGGCTGAATAATAATTTGCCATTTGCATTCGTTAGATAATTTGTTTTATAAATTCCATGTAAAATGACGTAACTGAGATTATCCCGATGTTGTCGGGTGAAGTGGAGAGGCAGACCAATAAATCAGATACACTCGTCATAAACACATAATTTTGAGTGCTTAAATTAGAAATACGGATGAACAATGCACGTGTTAAATTTCAATTCAAACCACTAAGATTGTACTCAGGATAGACCTGTTAATAGCGTTTATGTCACGTGTGTGCATGTGTATGTGTATACATAACTAAAAAGATTCAGTTAAACATAATTGATTCACGTGTACGTACATTTAAATTAAACTGCAGTCAATAGACATTACGATTCACTTTGCACGCGTCAGACTAACTATTAATTCTGAACATTTTAAATGCTGTATTTTTAGAAGGATCTCAATAGATAGGGTGGGGGTGAAAGACACACAAACATTTTCAAATCCCTAAGAGTTTTAAAATCAAACGAGTTGCTAGGGATGATATTTAGAAAAACTGCATTCCCAATAATTGCTTAGCCATTAATTGAATAATAAGACCACAAATAAGCCAGTCTTAATCCGATGTCCCTAATCTTTTACTGGAGCTAGCTTCAGTTTATAATTCATGCATAGAATATATACCGCGACTATAAAGGGTACAATCAAAATTGTTTTCGAGATACTGATCTTGTTTCTACTATTCAATAAACAAAACATAAATGCCTGTATAGAAATACCCGCAAAAAATTTTAAACTTTTTTGTCCATGGATTTAAAAACTATATTTTGAACAAATGATTGATTAAACAAATTCAAACTAATTGTGCTACAAAAGCGGAAGAATCTAACGAAGAAAAGTTCATGTATTTTAGTTAAATCCAGCTTTTTGAATCTGTTATGCTATTTGTAGATTGTTCTTTTAAAAGAACTTTCCCTGAATGTCATCAGAATGAGCAATTTCCTATTATTATTGCCAAACTGAAATTGAAATTTTTTATTCTTTTTGTCTTCAATGATATTTTCTGCTAATTGGTTGTCTTAAAAAGACAGATTTAACGGTGTTAAATTAACGTTTGGTTACGCAAATGAGACTATTAGTCGTTTATCCTTCAACAGAATGCTAGTAATGTAAAGAAAATCATAAAACTAAACTACTCAAATTTCAAATATATTCAAAATTTGCTCATTTTCTTGCCGGTGATAAGATGTTTTTTTATCAATTGGGCATACGGTGTTGCGCATTCGTTTCGTGCTTACTGGCGATTCATCAGGAGGAGCCGGTTTTACGCCCTTTAACCACTATTTATTTTGGTGGGGAATGTGGGATAACAGGACTGTACAATCTCCTATACGAATGTTTAAATATCGTCTTACTCTGATATAAAGGGATACGTTTGTTTAAACTAATATTTCAGATTTTGCTTTATGTATAAATAAGAAACTTTTTAATTGGGATATTTGCCTTGATTCAAATATATTTAAAATGTGTTTACTTTCTTGTCTGTAATAAGACTCTTTCATCAATTACTGCGGTAATTGCTGATGGAATCTACTGGTAAATTTAATATTCGTACTCAACAAAGTGGAAATTAATGGCATTCACAACTAAATATTTTGATGTGTTTTTAAGAATGGAAGAAACAAATGTACAGTTTATTCTCAATAAACATGCACATGATTTTTATTTTTTCCATCAAAAATATTACATTAAGGATATTCTATTAACAATCCAAAACTGACGTATCCTGTTAACTGAGTGAATTTCTTTTGCTACCTGATGCAAAATTTAGATTAAACTGCCAACATGGTGTTCCTTCTGTAGTGACAGATTGGGAATGATTTTATAGAACCGCATTTAAAACGAGATTCCAAATAGATTCCGTATGAATTAAAGGATAATCGTGAACATAAATTGGTCTATGACTTAAAATTACGTGATGTTCTTAGTACGGAATGCGTTATGCATAGAGTGTTGGACAGCAATTTAATTGTACAGCAGTTCGAATCTCGTCATCGGCAAACTATGCAGAGAACTTAACGAGTTCCTAATAAGTTCGATACCAGTCTATTGGATGAACTGTCCTGT